>JASPKZ010002028.1:0-107049 GCA_030220185.1 Diploptera punctata
GTGGTGGAAACAGAAAATGCATACTTTAATTTCAGGATACGCGGCTAAGAGACATTTTTAACGCTGACGAAAGGGACTGTTTTTTTGCGCGTTACCGTCGAAAATCGCTCATACATACCATACTCTATTTTCCAACTGTAGCGGAAACTACAAATTATCCGAGGTACATAACACGAAATACGGTGCTCTATAATCTACGATTGTATTTTTTGTTTTTATAATGCGGAATGTAGTCTAATGCGGAAAAACAAAAGTGGCCCACATTCGATTCCAGTTTTTCCTTTGATTTAACAAGGTTACTGTAATTACAATAAGATAATAATATAATAATAATAATAATAATAATAAAAATAATAATAATAATAATAATAGAAACGTTGATTATGATAAAAAGATTATGGTAATGAAATTTCAAACCAACTAAGAAAGAAATACGGGGGGAATCTGAAAAGACAAAATATTTCCACTACAAGCCTTAAGAAGCCCTTAGTATAATAGAAGGTTAAGATCCCCAACATTATAGGCAATTAGAACTAAATAACAGCCAGGTTGTAAACCTTTGTATCACGGCCATCTTTACTCCAAGAGCAAAAGTTTAGTAGAGGTTTCCATTAGAAATTGATCCGATCCCAGGTCGATGTAGCCGCCAGTTTGCTCGTGGCGTAATCGGAAAACGCTCTGGGTTATCAGCCCAGAGATCCGGGTTCACGTCCCGTGAAAGCTTTTATTTTTCTTATGACATATTATGCTTGCATTGCTCAATGTCAAAAATTTCATTATAACATCGATAAAGCGTCACTGCTATAAAGTAAAAATCCATCCATAGTAATTCTGCCCGAGAGCAGGTCTTTCAGTGCAATCATAGCATTTTCATGCTATGCTTTGCAGCTTTACTAGGGAATTATAGGTGTGGTGGCTTCCCGTTGCTTTCCACACCGGTGAAGGATGGTGATGATAATGATAAGGATGATGATGATGGCCGGATGACTTTCGGGGACCGTTGGGCCCTACGCTTCCTGACATTTGTCTTACAGGTGAGCAAAACCCTCACCGAGGAAGCTTGTCCCGACCGGGGATCGAACCCGGGCCCGCTGCGTGACAAGGTAGCACGCTACCTCGTCACCACAGCGGTGAAAAGTAAAAAAATATTCATATTAATTGCTTACTATGTGATAGGAGCTACCTGATGGCAGGGAGACCGTGTTCTCACGACATCTAGTAATTATGAGAAAAATTAATGTTTGTACTACGTAATCGGAAAACGCACTGGGGTTTCAATCCAGAGACCCGGGTTCTAGTCCCGTCCGAGCATTTATTTACCTTACCATGTCATTTATATAACGGTCTTTCATTATGCCTATATAATAGGGATGCGAATGATGGTCTCTCAATTTTTAAAAAAGGGAAAAAAAACGGTTGGAAAGTTTTGGACAAAAAGAGAGACAAAAGGAGATTAGAATGGAGAAAATTTAACAACAGTTAGTGTTAATTATGGGAAATCAAATATATTAAGATGAGACAAGTCTCATTGAATGCGATAGGGAAGAGATGTGAATGAAAGAGGGAAGAGATGTGAATGAAAGAGGGACGTATGAATGTCTTGTAAGAAATCCAGTTTGTTAGAATTAGAAAAATTCCTTACAAAATAGGTGTTAAAATACTATTTCTGTTCGTATCGCCTGTGATTATACTTCATTGATATGAGCATGAGGAACTATAAGCTCTGAAATGACCCTCTCGATACACTTTCCATGTTTTACTCTCACTACTCATAAGTGGACACTTCCTACCGGACATGAACCAATTAGTGAACTAAAAAGATTTCAAGCACGAAAGAAGCGACCTAAATTCTTTCCAAGTTACGTATAACAATCAATATTGGCATTCACTTGACATTTAGTCTTTCTCATATACATTCTGAAACATGTAAGGATAACATTTGAAATCTGTAGACATAAAATACAAATATATTGTAATATCTGAAAGCAAAATTGAATCCACATGGGTAAAATGGAACAAATCAACAAAATGTGCGTTTCGTAATATTGAAGCGTAGAGCTGACTCGTAATAATAAATAATAATAAATAATAATAACAATAATAACAATAACAATTATAATAGCAATATCAATAACAGTAATAATAACAATAATAGTAGGTATAATAATCATAATAATAATAATAATATTAATAATAATAATCATAGATAGATAGACAGGCAGATAGATCATCGGTTGGTTAATATATTAGACATCGTCCGATTCCTAATAGCCAATTTTGTCGGTCCATCTAATCTCCTAGTTGTAGATGTTTCTCCTTTATATATAAATATGTTCCCTGACTCCAGGAGGTTATTCGACTTCCTCTGCCTCCTCTTCCCTCAGGTTCCATTCCAAAACACAGTTTGGTAACCAATCTTCTTCCATTCGATAATAATAATAATAATAATAATAATAATAGTAAAAAATAATCATAATAGTAAATAATAATGATAAGAATGATAAGAATAATGGTAATGATGATAACAATAATAATAATAATAATAATAATAATACCAATGAGATATGGGTGTTCCGCTAAGCGGGAGGTTCCTGACCAAGCTAATTTATTTACACTTATTTCTCTACATATATTAGTCAGTGACATGTGGTCAACAGATTTCCTCAATGAGAGGTCAATTAGGCAATTAAGGTATTATTTGGAATGGCGGTTAAAATGTTGCTCAAAGGGAGTCATTTAGACTGTTTCTTTTACGAGACAAGAAAATCTACTGACTCAAGACCCATACTTAAAGTTTCTCCTGGAGGACTTGTCTCTTGGATTTTTCCATCAAAAAAAGCCATTGAACTCGCCCAGGTTTGAACCTGCGACTCTCGAGACTATAGGTAAGAACATCACTACTGGACGACCTGTGTACCGCAGATACACATGGACAGACTATAAAAATAACAGTAGCTGCAGTCTTGACAAGAATAGAAAATTATAAATATAAATGGGAGAGGAGCACGCCGTAGTGTAGTCAGTTAAGACATATATGTTCCAAGCTGGAACGTTTCAGGTTCGAGTCCCGATGTGGTCAGTATTTTTAAACTGGCCTAAGTCTTCTGGGGGAACCAATGGTTCTGCAGCCGATCCAATATTTAACATAAATGAATACCAGACATTTTTCTGATGTGGTTAAAGCGGACATCACGCAGGGTTGACAAGCCAGCTGATATCTCATGTCGATCGTCTAGAAACCCCTTAAGGGACTTGCGAGACCTGTAGTGGGGAGACCTTTTATAAATCTCAATGACTAAAACATATAAATGGAATGATAAAGACATAGGGTAGAATCGGCTAAATCGAGACACAGGTGAATAGGGACACTTTTAAATGTTATGTCTACTGAAATATAAGACTCCCAGGTAAAATGCTGGCATCTATCCATTAATATCTGAACTTGATATATCAAAACTAGTAGTGTGACATTTTGGTTCACAACAAAGAATTGGTGTTCCAGTTAAGTGAAATAAGAGCATCGTATATTTAATATTTTCGATGTTTATTAATAATTAATGGTCCGATTACGAATTGATTTTTGATAACTTATTAAGAATTTCTCCCCAAGGAGATTACGATAATTCCCGTCTTTATCGACAACGGTTTAACTGTTACATACTAATGAAAATTGAAACACTAATTCGGTTAAATAGGGACACTAATTTTCGGCTGAATAGGGACACTTTAGTTTACTAATTTATTTGCAACTATTGCATTGCAGATGTGTTTTTCTAAACATAGTTGTACAGAAGTTGATATGTCAGAGCTATTAAAGCATTCCGTCAGGGGAGGAGATTGTATAATGCGGCAGAGTTATTTGGTACCTCGTTCGTGTTTTCAACGTCACAGTAACAGTTGGAGAGACGATCCGGTGAAAAGAACAGCTGGAACAAAGAATGATCCCATTGCTTGCACGTGGATTTGAATTAGTTTTCAACAATGTGAAAAAGGTAGCTCCCTGCTTCACGGAGGAAAATGTAATAAGCACAAACTTATCGTCGTCAGAATCTGAATAAGTAGAAAATGATGATGATACTGGAGTAGCGAAAGAGAATAACAATGCGAGTGGGCTTTGTTTATAAAGTATAGTTAACCCTTTCACGAAAACTGGGAGAATGCATCTGGTGTCAGGATAAACGATGTGAATGGGACATTTTTGAATGGTGTGTTGGAGCTGAAGGGTGAAAAATACACGTTTTTAGGCCTAATATAAAGAAAGTTAGTTTGTAGACAAATTTATGTTATAAGATTGTATTTAAAATGCCTGAGAAATAAATATTTTACAGAAGGAAGACATTTGAAATCTGTCCCTATTCACCCTAACAATCAGTGTGACTAGGGACATGTAATACTAGAATATAAATGTCAATAATTCCTTGTAAATTTTATTGATAAAACAATAACTGGTACCAAAAGTTAATTAAATATTGTATTAAATAGACTTCCAAAATTGGCATTCCAATATACCCCAACTGGACATAGGGACCAAGGAAGACCAAAACATCGGTGGAAAGATCAAGAGCATCTTCGCTAGGTTTACCGTACAGGCCACATGGCCTAAAACGAATTTGTTCATGATGATGATGATGATGAAATAAAATGCATGTATGTCTTACTGATAATCAAACATATTACAGATTATCTTATTTTTGTTCTGATTCACCCGAGCTTACCTATTCGAAAAAAAATTATTTAATGCTATATACTAACAGAAAGCGCTAGGACGTTCCATGGAAATACTATTTGACTCGAATCTCCAATGATACCCAAACATATCATAAATAGCCTAAACAGCTAGATGATTGTGACCAGAAGGAATATGCACTTACAATCAATTAGTTTATTTTATGTTATGTTATTTGTTTATTTAACAAAATTATTTAATAGCCAGGTTTAGCAGTGCCTCAATTTATATCTGGACATGAAATAGCTGACGAATTTGTTCAGAGGTCTATTTCTTCAGTCTTGAGGTTCTATTACCTCCCTTAAATCTACGACCCAGTACACACGACATTAGATAATTATCTTCAGAAGATACCCAGATTAAGGAATTTTACGCCGGTCTGTTTTTACGCGAGATATTTCGAACCAGAGGGAGAACGGTAACCTATTGTTAACCGAGACCGACTCTTCTCACTTACGTAACACCTCCTCTGTATACTGTGTAATAACAAATTTGAATCAGTGTAACCTTGGTAGTCTAGGTGTCTATTTTTTACGTCCCGCTTGCGAAATTGGTGCCGTCTAACGGAAAATTCTTATCATAAGTAATGCCACGAGTGATTTGCAATTTATCTGGAGGATTAGGAAATCATGAGTGGCATTTTTAGGACTATTTAACGAATAAAATTAAGCTGTTTACTCACAAATCAATATCTAAATATAGTAATTTTAAAATGTGTATATATTTAATTTGAACGGCAATGTTTGAAAACAAATGAGAGACGTTTTATTATGTTTCATTTGCTCGTCACTGCAGCTTGATCATACTATTTATTGCCAAATAGGAATGTAATATTGTAAGAATGCACCCTACTGGAGAAAAAATTAAATTTATCAAACTGTACATTAGAACCAACATTATAGGTTATTAATTCTTTTTTTTTTCGGAAACAACTCGGTAAAATCAGTATTTAAGAGCACAATTTCTGATCACACAATTATCAAATGTGTAGGTCGAAGGAATCTGTTCATTATTTGCTATATTAAACGTATTTGGTAGAGTCAGTCACAGCAAAATAATGCTCTGGCCTGTTGAGAATAATAAAAAGGAGGAGCGTTCTTTATTTTGGTAATCAAAATTCGATAATTATTGAGGTGAAACCCAACTGTGAATGGTTGTAAAACAAATCTCATTAAAACGTGATTGGTCATTGACTCCCATTTGGAGCAGGAGTTAAATAGTCGGTCTAACTTAATTACGCTTATTTTCATATGCCAGTGAGTAACATATGGTCAGGAAATCACTTCTAGGAGATATATAGAGTCATAACTTATTAAATATTTTTTAGTAGTGTTAGGACTTTATTACACAAAAAGTAAGATATTTACAAATATAAGTCGCACGGGCAGTAAGCCGTACGTGCTGTTGACAGTCCGTTACAATAAAGTAATAATTGGTACTATTTTCTGGATTTACCAATAATTCGTAGCATGCCAATCTTTCCCGATTTGAATTTAGAAATCTTTCCGGTAATAACGGACGTCTCCAATTATCTAAATCATTACATTTTCCTAATATATGTATCTCATCTTCAAAGTTCCCGCACATTGGACATATTCGCATATCGTGATCGTCGCTAATTTTTAGAAATCTCCATGCCCCTAGCCTAAAGCAAGCAAGCCCTGATCTCTCCTTAAATCCTAGGTTAAGTATATACGATTCTTTTCCCCAGACGTGTTTTAGGTCTCTTTGTAAACACAGTGAGCGTTTTCCTGTTCATTCGGCGAAAGTATCTTGTTGGTTTATATCTAAGTACCTCCTCCTTATTTTTATCCACACGTTCTTGCGATTTTCAGTCCCTTTTCCCATATCCAGCCCATTCCAATCTTTTGGAGTTCTCTCCTAACCTCGACTGCCCAAAATTTAACATCTATGTTTTTAATTTGGTGGTCGTAACAAATTGCTCTAAGCATTGTTTGTTCACCTTGGATTACTCGCAACCAGTATTTGAGTACATGAATTTTACAGTTAATGTCGTCCTGGAATGACCCGAAATCATATAAAATTCCACAGTTAGAAACGGCCTTACTAAGTCCTGTAATATACTTCAGAAAACGCGTATATACCTTATTTAGTATTTCCGTTCTTTGGAAACCCCAAATCTCACTACCATAGTGCATTACTGGCCTGACCATCGCTCCATACATTTTTTCTAATGTGCTGACTGGAATATCAGGCACTCGACCCAGAATACCGAGTACACTGTTAAGTTGTCCCCTCCCTTTAAATAATGCTATATCAATACGTTTTTTCCACTTTCCGTTCATTTTCAACGTCGTACCAAGATATTCAAAATGTTTCACGTTTTGAAGTACTTGATCTCTGTATTTCCATTCCTCGGCTCTACCATAAACCGTCCCATTTTTAAAGGTCATTGCTTTTGTCTTACTAACATTTACAGTCAATCCCCAATTCCTACAGTATATTTCCAGTAGGTCAAGATCTCTTTGCAATCCCTTGATTGTCTTGAAACAGATAATTAAATCATCTGCATACAACAGGACTGGGCCATTAACATTCCCTATCTCCGGAGCCTCAATTTCTCCTTCTAGCATTACGTCTACAATATCATCAACGAATAGATTAAATAGCATTGGTGATAAAATGCAAGCTTGTCTCACTCCCCGATTGGCTTCACTGCTCTCTGTAATGTGCCCGTGGTCTACTTTTATACAAAATTTAACTTATTTATAAATTGACATTAAAGCATGTATTATTTTATGAGACAATCCTTTCCGATTTAATTTTTCCCAAAGTGCGCTTCGGTCCACAGTATCAAATGCCATCATAAAATCAATGAATGCACAAAATAATTTACCCCGCTTCATTTTCAGATTGTCATCAATTAATGTTCTCAGACCAAATACGTTGTCCACCGCGGAGTACCCTTCTCTAAAACCTGCCTGATATTTTGAGGGCCTATTGTTCTCTTTAGCCCATTGTCTTATTCGTTCGTAAAGTACTTTACAATATATAGTTTTCCGAACACTGACAAGAGACAAATTCCCCTGTAACTTTCTGGTATATGTGCCCCACGTTTCCTTTTGTATAGCGGTTGGATGAGACCTGTCGCCAGGCGTCCGGATAATCTCCTCCATTAAAAAGTTTGTTGAAAGCAGTTTTCAAAACGTCTAATAATTTATTGGATGATATCATATTTTTCAAGAATTCGCCTGGTATTCCATCAATTCCAGGTGCTTTACCATTCTTTAAACATTTAATGGAAGAAACCACTTCATTTTTCGAAATATCCTGATTCAGTAATTGAATATGAATTGGGTCAGGGATCTCAACTATATTTCCTTGATTATATCTTAACCTCTCATTTCCCAGCACCCTATCAAAGTTACTTCTCCATTCCCCGGGCGTTATTCTTGTCCGATTTATGGACTTTACTTTGAGTTCCCTTAACGCTTTCCATATGTCCGCAATGTACCCACTTTCAGTCGCGACTCTCATTTCTTCGGATTTCGTATTTTGCCATGCTAGTTTTGTTTCTGCCAATAATTCTATATATTCCTTTCTCTCTTGCGCATAATTTTTCTGCTTTCATCTGTGCTTTCTTTTCTAGTCTTTAAAAGACTACTTTCGACAAATTTCTTCTTCTTTCTACATGCATTATTGTACCACCCTTTGTCCTTCTGGTTCATTGCGTATTTAACCTTGAATTTTTCCCCTGCTTTTTGAAAACATTCTGTCAAAGTATTAATAATTTCCTCCCCGCTAAGATCATTTAATTGCAGATCCTGTATTAGCGTTTCCAAATTCCTGATAAATTCTCATCTCAGCTCCTCGATCCACCTGAAACGTGTAATTGGCCGCAATATTGATGCCAACTCATCATTAACTGTCTCACTAATACCTTTCATATTTTAAAATAAGTTTGTTTGGGAAGTGGTGTGATTCGATTCTGGAAACTATACAGAAATTACCTAGGACTGGAATCATGTCTTGTGTGCATATTGAATAATCGATTACGCTACTTCCATTTTTATTAATAAATCCCAGTTCTCCATTTTTATCTTCCCCATCTTTCCCATTCAGAATTTCAAGTTCAAATGCATCGCAAAAAACTAACAATTGGTTTCCTTCTGAATTTAAAATCTTATCTTTGCTTCTCCTACCCTCACCTCGTGTTTCATTATCATCCGATTTTATAGAGATATTTTCCTCCCCAATCCTACAGTTCAAGTCCCTTAAAATTATTATTCCCGCTTCCAGAAACCTATATTTTATTTCTGCCAACGAGTCAGACAATTCAACGAAAAAATTTGAAATGGCATACCTGGAATTTAGTGGTTGGCGGTAAATAATAATAATAATAATAATAATAATAATAATAATAATAATAATAATAATAATAATAATAATAATAATAATAAAAATAATAGTAATAATAATAGCTTTATTTTACCTGGCAGAGTTAAGGCCTTAAGGCCTTGTCTACCACTCAACCAGGTTACATAGACAACAGACACATTTCTGCTCTTTCTGTATGGTAATATATACAAATTGCCGCTTTTAAAGTAATATTTACCTTTTTAATATATGGGTCTAAGTTAGCTTTATATAAAATTGCAACACCGCCTGGATATCTACCTCTCTTTCCTCTATTTTGATTACCCTTAAAATAACCTTTCATATTACATAGATTTACGCATTCATTAGCTTTTAACCATGTTTCTCCTAGAGCTAATATATCAAAAGTCTCAATAAACTCTACACATCTGTCCATTGAAAGTTTTTGTTTTAACCCTTAGATATTCCATGAACCTACTGTGAACAAACCCTATTGTGTTCCCTCGTCATTATTCTTACCTGTATTTTTCTAACTTCCCCTCTCAATAGTTCCTTTTCTGCGGGTAACTTCAGAAGTCTTAGTGATTTTCTTGTTGGAGTTCTTGTGTCCGCCGGTCGTTCACCTCTTAGAGGTGGGGTATGCTTTTTGCGTTCGGCCGTTTTTTGTTGTATGTTTATTGGATTCCTGGGAGTTAGTATCGTAGTGCTCCCTCTCTCTTTCTCTCGTGTAGAATTTTCTCCCTCCTCTGCTGTAAGGAGACCACCTGCTGTTGAAGCGTCCCCTGTAGGTTTTGGGGACTCGCTGTCAATGACCTCTTCAAATTCATTTTCAGAGTTGTCCATATTTTGTAGTTGTTCCCTGCTCCAGATTCGTCCATTTATAATCAATTTATTAAATTGCATGATTGCATGGCAGCCCTGCCTCCTCGCCTCGAGCATGTGTCGCTTAAGAAAGTCCCTTTCGCGGCGCACCTTCTCACTAAAGTCTTCGGCGATATTGATACCGGTCCCTTTAAGATATTTACTGTCTCTAAGGATCCAACATTTTATTTTGTAGTGTGATAATTTGCATACAGTCAGTCTCTTTCCACTTTTCCAACGACCTACTCTGTGCGCTCTTTCAATACCACTGTCCACTAAAATCAATCCCGATTAACTATATGTTCAGTTTCCTCCCAGCTCTCCCTGTCTTCTTCATGCACTCCATATATCACAATATTATTACGGCGACTCTGGTTTTCGAGATAGTCTAATTTAGATTCCAGCCTTTTCAATCCGTCCTCCATCCGATGCATGTTCGTCTCAATATCACGAATTTTTTCACCCACGTTGCACTTTTCAAACCCCTCTTTCACTTCAGTTGACAATGTTTCAATCACCTTTCTAACTTCTTCCATAATGCTTTGTCCCTGCACACTTCAACCACTCTAATAAAAACACGTCCGTTCTTCTCGACGGCTAGCACAAATATCACTTATAAAATATAATTAGAGTCTTATGCTCCTCGTACAATGTACAATTTTAAATTGAATTGAGATGTTAAATAATACAAACATTCTTACAATTGTATAATCCTGAAAGTAAAAATAAGTATATATATTTTTTTTCGTAGTAAAAGTCAAATTTACATTATTTCAAATGCTAGCTTCCGACTGGGAAAATATGTATGATACTGGTTTCATTTTATTTTCCAGTTTAATAAATTTTAATATTTTTTATTGACGGGTTTTAATTTCGTAAACTTTTCATTTTTGCAATGCAGGCTTTCACGGCCGGTAATCATAATATTAAAAGATTCCAGGGTATATGGCCGTGGTCTATAACGCATTTCTTCCAGACGTTTTTTCTCTCAACTGCAGAAGGCATCTTCAGTGACGAGTGCTTCTAGGTGGTGTTCCCTCGACGTAGACTCGACTCATTCACAGTGAGTCTACGACAAGGGAACACCACCTAGAAGCTCGTCGTAGACTCGAATCATTCACAGTGAGTCTACGACAAGGGAACACCACCTAGAAGCTCGTCGTAGACTCGAATCATTCAGTGAGTCTACGACAAGGGAACACCACCTAGAAGCTCGTCGTAGATTCGACTCATTTACAGTGGGTCTACGACAAAGGAACACCACCTAGAAGCTCGTCGTAGACTCGACTCATTCACAGTGAGTCTACGACAAGGGAACACCACCTAGAAGCTCGTCGTAGACTCGACTCATTCACAGTGAGTCTACGACAAGGGAACACCACCTAGAAGCTCGTCGTAGACTCGACACATGCTCGAGGCGAGGAGGCAGGGCTGCCATGCAATCATGCAATTTAATAAATTGATTATAAATGGACGAATCTGGAGCAGGGAACAACTACAAAATATGGACAACTCTGAAAATGAATTTGAAGAGGTCATTGACAGCGAGTCCCCAAAACCTACAAGGGACGCTTCAACAGCAGGTGGTCTCCTTACAGCAGAGGAGGGAGAAAATTCTACACGAGAGAAAGAGAGAGGGAGCACTACGATACTAACTCCCAGGAATCCAATAAACATACGACAAAAAACGGCCGAACGCAAAAAGCATACCCCACCTCTAAGAGGTGAACGACCGGCGGACACAAGAACTCCAACAAGAACTCCAACAAGAAAATCACTAAGACTTCTGAATTTACCCGCAGAAAAGGAACTATTGAGAGGGGGAAGTTCGAAAAATACAGGTAAGACTAATGACAAGGGAACACAATAGGGTTTGTTCACAGTCGGTTCATGGAATATCGAAGGGTTAAAACAAAAACTTTCAATGGACAGATGTGTAGAGTTTATTGAGACTTTTGATATATTAGCTCTAGGAGAAACATGGTTAAAAGCTAATGAATGCGTAAATCTATGTAATATGAAAGGTTATTTTAAGGGTAATCAAAATAGAGGAAAGAGAGGTAGATATCCAGGCGGTGTTGCCATTTTATATAAAGCTAACTTAGACCCATATATTAAAAAGGTAAATATTACTTTAAAAGAGGCAATTTGTATATATTACCATACAGAAAGAGCAGAAATGTGTCTGTTGTCTATTTACCGCCAACCACTAAATTCCAGGTATGTCAATCCAAATTTTTTCGTTGAATTGTCTGACTCATTGGCAGAAATAAAAGATAGGTTTCCGGAAGCGGGAATAATAATTTTAGGGGACTTTAACTGTAGGATTGGGGAGGAAAATATCACTATAAAATCGGATGATAATGAAACACGAGGTGAGGGTAGGAGAAGCAAAGATAAGATTTTAAATTCAGAAGGAAACCAATTGTTAGCTTTTTGCGATGCATTTGAACTTGAAATTCTGAATGGGAAATATGGGGAAGATAAAAATGGAGAACTGACATTTATTAATAAAAATGGTGGTAGCGTAATCCATTATTCAATATGCACACCAGACATGATTCCAGTCCTAAGTAATTTCTGTATAGTTTTCAGAATCGAATCACACCACTTCCCAAACAAACTTATCTTAAATATGAAAGGTATTAGTGAGACAGTTAATGATGAGGTGGCAACAATATTGCGGCCAGCTACATGTTTCAGGTGGATCGAGGATCGGAGAGAAGAATTTATCAGGAGTTTGGAAACGCTAATACAGGATCTGCAATTAAATGATCTTAGCGGGGAGGAAATTATTAAAACTTTGACAGAATGTTTTCAAAAAGCAGGGGAAAAATTCAAGGTTAAATACGCAATGAACCAGAAGGACTAAGGGTTGTACAATAATGCATGTAGAAACAAGAAGAAGTTTGTCGAAAGTAGTTTTTTAAAGTTTAGAAAAGAAAGCACAGATGAAAGCAGAAAAAATGATGCGCAAGAGAGAAAGGAATATAAAGAATTATTAGGAGAAACAAAACTAGCATGGCAAAATAAGAAATCCGAAGAAATGAGAGTCGCGACTGAAAGTTGGAACATTGCGGACATATGGAAAGCGATAAGGGAACTCAAAGTAAAGTCCATAAATCGGACAAGAATAACGCCCGGGGAATGGAGAAGTTACTTTGATAGGGTGCTGGGAAATGAGAGATTAATATATAATCAAGGAAATATAGTTGAGATCCCTGACCCAATTCATATTCAATTACTGGATCAGGATATTTCGAAAAATGAAGTGGTTTCTTCCATTAAATATTTAAAGAATGGTAAAGCACCTGGAATTGATGGAATACCAGGCGAATTCTTGAAAAATATGATATCATCCAATAAATTATTAGACGTTTTGAAAACTGCGTTCAACAAACTTTTTAATGGAGGAGATTATCCGGAAGCCTAGGCGACAGGTGTCATCCAACCGCTATACAAAAGGAAAGGTGGGGCACAGATACCAGAAAGTTACAGGGGAATTTGTCTCTTGTCAGTGTTCGGAAAACTATATTGTGAAGTATTTTACGAACGAATAAGACAATGGGCTAAAGAGAACAATAGGCTCTCAAAATATCAGGCAGGTTTTAGAGAAGGGTACTCCACGGTGGACAACGTATTTGTTCTGAAAACATTAATTCATGACAATCTGAAAATGAAGGGGGGTAAATTACTTTGTGCATTCATTGATTTTAAGATGACATTTGATACTGTGGACCGAAGCGCACTTTGGGAAAAATTAAATCGGAAAGGATTGTCTCATAAAATGATACATGCTTTAATATCAATTTATACATATGTTAAATTTTGTATAAAAGTAGACCAAAGGCGCATTACAGAGAGCAGTGAAGCCAATCAGGGAGTGAGACAAGGTTGCATTTTATCACCAATGCTATTTAATCTATTCGTTGATGATATTGTAGACGTAATGCTAGAAGGAGAAATTGAGGTTACGGAGATAAGAAATGTTAATGTCCCAGTCATGTTGTATGCAGATGATTTAATTATCTGTTCCAAGACAATCAAGGGATTTCAAAGAGGTCTTGACCTACTGGAAATATACTGTAGGAACTGGGGATTGACTGTAAATGTTAGTAAGACAAAAGCAATGACCTTTAAAAATGGGACGGTTTATGGTAGAGACAGAGGAATGGAAATACAGAGATCAAGTACTTCAAAACGTGAAACATTTTGAATATCTTGGTACGACATTAAAAATGAACGAAAAGTGGAAAAAACATATTGATATAGCATTATTTAAAGGGAGGGGACAACTTAACAGTGTACTCGGTATTCTGGGTCGAGTGCCTGATATTCCAGTCAGCACATTAGAAAAAATGTATGGAGCGATGGTCAGGCCAGTAATGCACTATGGAAGTGAGATTTGGGGTTTCCAAAGAACGGAAGTACTAAATAAGGTATATACCCATTTTCTAAAATATATTACAGGACTTAGTAAGGCCGTTTCTAACTGTGGAATTTTATGTGAATTCGGGTCATTCCAGGACGACATTAACTGTAAAATTCGTGTTCTGAAATACTGGTTGCGAGTAATCCAAGGTGAACAAAACAATGCTTAGAGCAATTTGTTACGACCACCAAATTAAAAACATAGATGTTAAATTTTGGGCAGACGAGGTTAGGAGAGAACTCCAAAAGATTGTAATGGGCTGGATATGGAAAAAAGGGACTGAAATCGCAAGAACGTGTGGAGAAAATAAGGAGGAGGTACTTAGATATAAACCAACAAGATACTTTCGCCGAATTGTACAGGAAAACGCTCACTGTGTTTACAGAGAGACCTAAAACACGTCTGGGGAAAGGAATCTTATATACTCAACCTAGGATTTAAGGAAAGATGAGGGCTTGTTTGGTTTAGACTAGGGGCATGGATATTTCTAAAAATTAGCGACGATCACGATATGCGAATATGTCTAATGTGCGGGAACTTTGAAGATGATATACATATATTAGGAAAATATAATGATTTAGAATATTGGAGACGTCAGTTATTACCCGAAAGATTTCTAGATTCAAATAGGGAAAGATTGGCATGCTACGAGTTATTGGTAAATCCAGAAAATTGGATAAACCTCGGTAAATTTCTGGACAAAACGCGGAAAATAAGGACAACACTCATTCATGAATAAATATAGCCTATGTTATAAAAATGCAATACCATTAATTATTAACAATTATATATAAATTAATTAGTGTATAATGCTATTGTGTTATTATTTAATTGTAATATCATTTTGTTTTCTTTATGTAAGTGTAATGTTATTGCTTTTTTATTGTTGTTTATTTTTCTTTACACTAGTACCAATTATTACTTTATTGTAACGGACTGTCAACAGCACGTACGGCTTACTGCCCGTGCGACCCATATTTGTAAATAATACTGTAAATATCTTACTTTTTGTCTAATAAAGTCCTACTGCTACTACTGCATTATTTTTAATTGTATGTATACTTGCATACGACATCACGTGTCAGTAAATATATTTCATAGAATAGCTTCATAATCGTAACGCCAATTTGCTCTGGATTTTATTTATTTTCTCTGGAACAAAGAGCCTGTAGTTTACTTTTAATGTGAATAGTTTGCCATTAAATTATTCTGTATACCATATAGTTATATTGAATCTATAAGAACTTATTATCCAAGGTAATTTATGACACGACAAAGCCACATTAGGACCAACAGCATCTAACATCAATCTGGATGCTGTAGCGAAGATTGGACTGCTGAAGATGAGACGGATGTCCTGAAAGGCCTACAGGCATAAAGATCACATATTTTAAAAGTTGAGGACGACTGATTTTACCTAAGAAGGTATTTTAACTTATTTTATTTTATGACTCTCCACCTCAACGGTTTTAACAATGAATTTTATTAGTATTGTGATAATATAATTTTCATCAACATTAATTTTATAAATGAAAATATGAGTGAGACAAATCGAACACGAATGTTAAAACAGTTCTCAAGCCTCGAGCCTCTCGCTTTGGCTCTAAAAGCTCACATTTAGCAAGTATGGGCGCTACCGCTCGCGACATAGACGCATATCGAATTGAAGTTTTACTAACCACTCTACACAACACATTTACAACACCCAAGCTTCGTGACTAATGATAAAGGCCCGTAGGCGATATCTACAGTAGACCTTTTCCCGTATTACATACGAGGATATTAAACAACTTAAATATAGGCAGGGACCACAGCTATCTGTTACTGAAGATTATGTTTACAGTTACGCAACAATGAAGCATTCAACTGATTTATGAAAGAAGATTTTAAGTTAAATACTGTTGGAAGATAAGAGCAAACAGTTTTATATAAAAAATACTAGAAATAACTATATCAAACAATAAAATCCTATACATAATTAAAATACCATTGCTAACTGGAATATAAGCAAACCTAATATATATATATATATATATATATATGAGGCACGGTATGAAGCCCTAGTAACTATAAAAGTTAAATATAGTCTGAACAAAACTCCGTAGTTCTGTAAGTAAATAAAAAAAATATCAAACAAGAAAAAGAAAATGCATTTCTGAAATATAAAGGAAATTAAACAGGTATCGAATATCCATCCATAGTAATTCTGCCCGAAGGTAGATTCTTTACTGCAATCATAGCATTTTCATTCTATGATTACAGCTTTACTAGGGAATATTGTAAGTGGGGTAGCTTCCCGTTGATTTCCACACCGGTGAAGGATGATGATGATGATGATGATGATAAGGATGATGATGGCCATATGATTTCGGGGACCGTTTGGGTCTCAACGCTTTCCTGACATTTGTCTTATAGGTGAGGAAAAACTCCGATAAAAACCTCGCCCAGAAAAACTGCCCAGACTGGGGATCGAACCCGGGCCCGCTGAGTGACAAGTCAGCACTCTACCTCGACACCACAGCAGTGGACGCATCGAACATAATAACAAATAAATCATAAGCGATGTAAATTCAAAATAATATAAATGAAGATTATCGGAAGGCATATGTGGACATTTTTCAGGGGGGACTTGGTTTTCAAAAATATAAATGGTGAATTATACGAAGCAAAAAAAAAAAAAGAAGAAAGAAAGAATATGTATTAATCTCTAGAATAAAGCAAAAAGTACATAGGTAGAATATTTAACAAATTTATATTCTTCTGAAAATGGGGGAAAATTTAATAATACAAATAATTTCAGAATAATGGTTGATGAAGCGACTGATGAAGAAATAATGGACTCTTTGGTAAAATTAAAGAAGAGGAATCCTCGGTGAGAGGATGCAATAACAAATGAAATGTTGAAATAACGCGGATATTTTTTACGTATATAGATGTGTATGTTTATGAAAAAAAAATTAATAATTCGCATTTAGCTAATTATGGGAAAACGCCTATCGTGGTAGATACAAATGGAGATACGTTATACCTAAACACTGAATACTTCTGAAAGTAACAAAAAACACAGCAGAGAAGCTCGAAGGCATTATATCTCTGTGATGAACAAAAGGATATTAGTCAACTGCTTTCAGGCATAAATAAAATATATGAAAAATATCCGCAACTCGTGTCCAGCTCAGGGTCAGGTCGATGGATGAAATGAGATGAAGCCCCTATATAGAGATGTGTGAATGACAAGGGTGCCGGCCGACCACCATCACGGGAGCAGATCGACGAAATGAAACGATATGGATGGGCATCGAGATATTCATTCATTCATTCATTCATAGTGTTCTGCTCAAGAGCAGGTCTTTCACTGCAAACTCAGCATTCTCCACTCTTTCCTTAACTCGGCTTTACTTTTTGTATCTGTATACAAACCATTTGGTTGAATGAATTTGTGGCAGGGGAAAATGGGAGAAAACCCCGAGAAAAACCTGCCCAAGCTCCGATTCGTCCATCACGAAAACCCACATGGAATAACCGAGACTCGATCTCGGGACCCCAGCGGTGAGAGGCGAGCGTCTAACCACCTGCGCCATGGAGTCGCCTCAGACACAAATCATATTACTTATTTTAAGACATATTTTCGAAAATTCCTTCGAATATAAAGAAACGCTTTTATTTCTGTTACAGATTTAGAGAAAGCTTTCGGCAGATTTATACTGAGACAGTTGTTTTTTTTTTAGAATTTAAAAGAAACAAATGTACCAAATGGTCTTGTTCTGTTAATTAATTATATATTCTAATAATTTTCTTAGGATTATTTTTGGACCAAAGAGAGATGAACAGACAGGTGAATGGGGAAAACTACGCAACACTGAACTACATGGCCTTTATAGGAAGCCAGATATAATAAGAACAGTTAAGTCTCGTAGACTGCGATGGGCAGAACATGTGGCACGAATGGGGAATGAAACAGCTGCATGGAAGCTTCTTATAGGAAAACCAGAGGGAAAACGCCCAGTTGAAAGACCAAGAATGAGGTGGGAAAATAACATTAAATATGATTGAAGAAAAGTAGATTATACAGGGAATGATTGGAAAACTGTAACTTAGGATAGGGATGTATGGAGAGCTTATGTCCGCGCCGCCATGAACCTACGGGCTCGATTGTGCCAGTGAGTTAGTTAGTTAATAATTTTGTGAGGATAAAATACGAAGGCCAACTTTTAAAAAGTCAAGTAAAAAGACGAGCAAGACAAAGATCGTGTTAATCCACCCTTCATGTTTCTTGCTGAGAAATTAAAAAAATTAAATATGCTGAAATTTATGAAGAAAACAATACCATATGTCATGATGATGAGATAATATTAATTAGTGATACTCAGTGCTGTATAAATTTATGAATGGATTAACGTCAAAAAAACAATATTAAAATTTCAATTGGAAATTAAAATACGAGTATTTAGTGGATTTGAAAGAACCACTGCTACATAAGTTGAAGCAAACATTACAGATCTGACTATGAAATTAATATACTTGAATATAGAATATACGAGCATTGGTAATATACAAACATATCACAAAAATAAATAAAAAAAGCAGCAAGCATTTACTTGGTATCTAATTTTGCGGTTTGTAAATACCAAAGGACAGAATCTAAGGTAAGAATTCATAAATCTGTAGTACGACCTGTCCTCACTGGTTCCTGAATAAGAGCCAAAAATATCCAAAACAAAACAAATGTTGGAAACACAAAAACATGATTACACTTAAAAAAATGAATAAAATAAATATGATAGGATCGGGTATGAATACATTCGGGAACAATGTGAAATTCAACCACTCAGTGAATAGGTATGAAAGAGGAGACAAGAATGGAATAACCACCCATCATGAATGAGTGATGGCATGCTATAAAAAATCGTACGAGATATATTCCAGCCGGCAGGAGATCCCCAGGCATACTACAACGACGATATAAAATCTTGCTTTCCAATAGGCTGTAAGCCTAGAATCAAGAGAAAATTAAGGATTATATTACACCCTTTTTACTTGCCTACTACATAAATTAATAGCCTGTTTATTTTTTAATTACCTTCATTATTTAGTTAATGTCCACCGCTGTGGTCTCGAGGTAGCGTGCTGCCTTGTCACGCAGCAGCCCAGGTTCGATCCCCGGTCGGGGCAGTTTTTCTGGGTGAGGTTGTTATCGGGTTTTTTCTCATCTGTAAGACCAAATGCCACAGGAAAACTTTAAGGACCCAAACGGTCCCCGAAAACCATATGGCCCATCGTCATCATCCTTATCAGTTATCATCATCATCCTTCACCGGTGTGGGAAAACAACGGGAAGCTACCAAACCTACAATTCCCTAGGTAAAGCTGCAAGCATATCATTGGGAAAATGGCTATGATTGCAGTTAAGGACCTGCCTTCGGGCAGAATTACTATGGAGGAATGGATTTAGTTTTAAGGCTCGATTGTGCTTCACTTTACAACAATGTGTAAGAACTTAGGTTAGACATGCATTGATTCTGGACTTAAAAATTATATATATATATATATATATATATATATCAAGAAAGTCCTGCGCCGTAGCCAAGTGATTATGGCAAATTGGCCTTGGGAGCAGGAGCTATTAGTACTTGCGCTGGTTCGGGGGTTTTCCATGGGGGAAGAAATTTTCTCATGAAATTTTGACCCAGTATGAGACGGTTTGTGTCCACCCAGCCATCGTGAAGGAATTAAAGTAAGCCATATACTTAGCTAGCTGACTCCAGGTTGAGAAAACCAGCTATAGAGGCTGGGGACTCGACATGCTGATTCCACATTTCACCCCTATAGTGGCAGGATGATCGTCTACCTCTGTGATTAACATGTGTATATATTATGAGACCAGCAGCCAGCTAGTAGACAAGCCAAGGGCCTTCTAAGCCTGTCGCGCCCGTAGAGTTAAAAAACATTATTAACGAAACAATATCTTAATTTTAAAAGGCAAATTTGAAAGATATCCCACTCTATGAGGCATGTCACTGCCACTTTTTCTTCTCGTTTCTACATTTTACGTCACGATTAACCCAATTAATTTATTTATTTTCTTGAAGAGTAGTCTATAACATACCTTATGGTAAAGACGAATCGATGGATACACCCATTGTCAAAATCCGTTCAGGAGTTTTTCCAAACTGCAATAATCTATCATCCATCCATGTACACTGTTATAATTAATTATATTACAAGGGACTGAACGTGTGATTTTACGGATGAGTTGGTTATGTTAATCATCTAAGCGCATTTGAGACAGGAATTTCGAAACAACCTCGAAAAACCTCATTTTTAATCCAATCCTTGCAACGTACATAATTTTATTTCATATTACATCGAATAACATTATTTTGAATAAAATAAACAGTAACACATACTGCATATGATGTACTGAAAACCTGACGACCAAGAGAAAGTAGAAGAAGTCAAAATCTAATTGTTTGTTCGAGGGAAGGACATGCATTAATATGCTTATAATGAATTCGCTCCTATGATCGTTCATATTTTTGGTTATTTCAAGATAAAATACGAATAAAAGTAATACTTAAAAACTAAAAATATTAATAAAGGAATAACATTTATTTTTATTTCACTATTTTCAATCATTATATTTATTAAACTTCTAGGATTATTCCCAAAAGAAAACATTTACGAGTATAATGTAGAATTATAGAATTTCATAATCTAATTATATATACTGTATGAATAGAATTAAAGCTGTATGGTAAAAATAAGAATCATGACATAAACTTACAGTTATCGTATAGGCAGCCATTTATATTGTTACCTGCAACAAATAAACAAATTAAAGTCGTTTCAATTAGCACCGTTGTGATAAGGTAAAATGTATATTTATCATAACTCTACAAAATAATTTTATCTACTTGCATAACAATCAGTAACCCTTTAGTTCGTAGCTACCAGCAAAAGCCTATATTGTATATTCTAACAAAACACGCTATCAAAACATGAAGTACAGGTACAACAAAACATAACATACAATTTATTGATGATTATATGCCAAAATATAATTTCTTTTTTCCAAAGCCCACATTACTATTTCTTTAAACATATTGTTTCCGCAAATAAATTTCATTAAATATACTGAATAAACAACATATACTAAATATTCTGAACTTTGATAAATTATTGTAGAAACAAGTTGCAAAATTATGTTTAGTAAGTAGTCTTCTAAATACTTTTTTCGTAAAGTAAAATCGTTTACATTTATTTAGCTTTACAATTAAATAAATGTTAACGATATGAACTTTCTATTGGTTACCCTTGCTTGTTTACTTGTTAAATTAATAATAATTAGGTTAGTATGTTTAATTCATTTGTTGGCGATTAGTTTCGTCTGTTTTTCTGAATATTACAGTGTACATACAGTAATATTACATTTTCCATTTTTTTTTGCAATATGTAAAGTTTTGTAATGAGACATGGTATGAAAGAAATTCATTACACTTCTTTGGCTGCCCTTAGTTGGATAATAGATATAATATTCAGTAGAGGATTTCAGAATATCAAAGTTATATTTCAGAAAAAAATATCCCTTTTTCCGAGAATGTAAGCCCCTATTTATTAAACTAACTCACTGGCTCTCTAGAACCCTTAGGTCCATGACCGTGCGGAAATAAGCTCTCCATGCATTCCCTTGCCTGAGCTAATGTTTTCCAATTATCCCGTGTATAATCTGCTTCCCTTAAATCACGGTCAGTATTATTCTCTCACCTCATTCTTCGTTTAAAAACTAAGCGTTTTCCCTCTGATTTTCCTAAAAGAAGCTTCTATGCACCTCTGTCAGTCCCCAATCGTGCCAAATGTCCTCCCCATCGCAGACTACGAGACGTAACTGTTATTATATCTGGCTTCCTATAAAGACCATGCGGACCACTGTATGCAGTTTTAACTCTTCACCTGTCTATCTCTTTTTGGTCCAAAATTTTCCAAAGAACTTTATTCACAACATTTATGAATAATCTTAATATCCTTACCTCCCTTAAAATAAAAGTCCAGGTTTCGCAATCATAATATAACTAGGAGAATAGGAGGTTTTATATATTTTCAGTTTTAACATTTCTTCAAAGGTTTTTTGGACGATATATGTCCAGTGATTTAATGGCCACGCTATTTTGACCGTCAAAAGGTAGCATTACTTACTTACTTACTTACTTACTCACTGGCACTATCGAACCCGAAGGTTCATGGCCGCGCGGACATAAGCTCTCCATACATCCCTATCCTGAGCCAATGTTCTCCAATCATTCCCTGTATAATCTACTTCCCTCAAATCATACTTAATGTTGTTCTCCCACCTCATTCTTGGCCTACCAACTGGGCGTTTTCCCTCTGGCTTTCCTACAAGAAGCTTCCATGCAAGTCTTTCATTCCCCATACGTGCAACATGTCCTGCCCATCGCAGTCTACGAGACTTAACTGTTCTTACTATATCTGGCTTCCTATAAAGACCATGTAATTCATTGTTATGTAGTCTTCTCCATTCACCTGTCTGTCATCTCTCTTTGTCCAAAAATTTTCCTAAGAACTTTATTCTCAAATACTCGTAATCTCCTTTCCTCCCTTAAAGTAAGAGTCCATGTTTCGCACCCATATAATATAACTGGTAGAATAATAGTTTTATATATTTTCAACTTAACGTTCTTTGAAAGGTAGTTGGGACATCAAAAGTCTCTGCAATGCATAATAGCAAGCATTTCCAGAATTGAGCCTATGTTTAATTTCTTGTGCATCTCATTCCTATTTGTGATTATTGTTCCTAGGTATTTGAATTCAGCCACTTCCTCAAAATTTCCCTCATTTGTCATTAGCTGTCCATTTCCATTATATACTGAATTTCTACGTGTAACCATATATTTAGTTTTACTGATATTTACTTCCAGTCCCAATTTCTTAGTGTTACTCAATAGTGTGTGCGTGTTGGCCTTTAGTATCTCCTCGCTATCGGCCAGTAGTACTACATCATCAGCATAAACTAACAGCTTATTAATACCATTCAGTTGTAAGCCTTCCTCATTCTCTAAAGATTTAATGGCATACTCTAGTACAAAATTAAATAGTAGAGGAGATAGTGCATCTCCTTGCTTCAACCCATTCTGGATTTCAAAAGTGTCTGAAAACTGTTTGCCTACACGCACCCTACTCTTTGAGCCATTTAGACACATTCGTATAAGTCTAACTAACTTTTTAGGAATCCGAACTCCAGCAGGATACTATATATACTTCTCCCTCTTAATTGAATCATATGCTTTTTTGAAGACTACATATAGTTGATGTACAGTACATTATATTCCCATTTCTTCTCTAAAATCTGTCTAATACTGAAAACTGATCTGTTGTAGACCTGTTTTTCTTCTAAATGCACATTGATGATCTCCTAGAATGTCATCAATATAGGGAGTAAGTCTGCTTACTAATATATTTGTTAGAATTTTGTACGAAGTTGAAAGTAATGAGATGCCTCTGTAGTTGTTGCAATCAGTTTTATCTCCTTTCTTATAAATTGGTAAGATAATTGATTCCTTCATTCATCTGGAAGAGCTTATTTTTCCCAAATAATACTAAGCAACCAGCGTATCTTGTCCATCATTTTTCTCCCCCTGATTTTATCAGTTCTGCTGGGATCTCATCTGAACCTGATGCTTTATACATCTTCAATTTTTCAATCGCCATTTCAACCTCTAATGCACTTGGCTCTGCGACTAGCATTTCTGCTGTCTGTAACTTATCCTCTTCAATGTCCTGTTCTGTATGTACATTTAATAGCTGATTAAGTAACCTTTCCATCTATTTAATATACTCCTAGAATCTGCAATCATATCCCCATTTTCATTCCGAATTATATTTGTTCTAGCCTGAAACCCCTTCTTCTCTATCCTAATTCCCTGATATAATTCTCTAATGTTCCTATTTTTTGCATTCATTTCAAGATCATTAATCTTCTCTCTCAAATATTCCCTCTTTTTACTCTTTAGTAACTTGGTGGTTTCCCTTCTAACACTACCCAATTGCTCTAAATTTACCTCATTTGACTCCTGTAACCATTTCATTTTTGCTAGCTTTCTTTTCTTTACAATGTCGGCACATTCCTCATCAAACCATTTCTTGTTTTGCCTCTTTTTTAAACAACCAATGCTTTCTGATGCTGACAATTTAATAGTATCTCTTATAGCCTCCCATTCTTTATTTATATCAGTTTCTTCAAAAGGTAGCATAATCATTTTTAATTCAATTGAAGGCTGGAAGAGTCCCTGTAATGAATCGCATGCATTCCACAATTATTCAGCCTATGTTTAATTTATTTGTGCATCTCATTTCTATTTGTAATTCTTGTTCCTAGATATTTGAATTCTGCCACTTCCTCAAAATTTCCGTCATCTGTCATTAGCTGTCCATTTCCATTATAAAATATATTTCTATGTGTGAGCAAGTATTTAGTTTTATTGATGTTTATTTCCAGGCTCTGCTTATTACAATCAGTAAATGTAATTAAAATCAAGTGCGTTAGTAGAAAGTTGTACATACGCACATAACTTTCACATTACACAGGACGAATGCTACGCGTGGGTCAGATTTCTTCAATGTAGTTCCAATGAAATAGCCTGGTGTGTATCATAGAATCTTTTAGCGAGCTTGTTGTAAAGGACTTTAGATCTTGAATGTTCCCCAAGGATCACTTCACTCTTAACTCCCGCAGTCACTTCAGCATGAGACGATAACTTGAAACCAGTAACAAGTTGCGTCTACCTCTCGTATGATAACGCCTGCTATGATTCGACTATGTAACACGCTTTACTATGAAGTCAAACTAGTTGTATTTTCTTATTTTATAAAATGAGAGACCTTTTTCATACAATCTATACACATGGTATTTTACGTACGAGTGTAGATGTATATTGTGTATGTAATTTAGACGTAGTCTTACACATATTCATTGTTTTATGCCTTATTTTTATAAGACCGTAGGTGTGTGTAGTGGGGCAGGTGAAATGACACTTTGGGTCGTTATTGGCGTAACATTAATTTTGATTGCCCTAGCACGGTATCATATCAGTTCCTTTAGGATGGAGCACTGGGAGTCTTATCTATTCAGGATCCGGAAGGGAACTTGTGTGGAAGCAGACTACAGTCCTTGAAATAAATACTTTTATTAAACTTGCACTAAAGTACACATAATTAAACATTTAACTTTATTTATTGCGGAACGTTCGATACCCAACTTACGAGGACCTTTGGTTGTAAAAATATAATAGTTGAAAGAATATCAACTATGTCCCGCAATTCGAGACATTGTTCTCGAGTGACGATCCTATCCCTATGAAATATTAGATACAAGTGTTTGGTCTGTCCTCATGGGTTTGATATGGGATTTCAGACTTTTTATTTCCTTATAGGATATACATTCCAACCTTATATTTGGTTGCCTACATTTTAACTCATATGCCCTTAAAAGGTGTTAATTTTATTAACTTGACGCATACTTTCCTCTTTTTCCCACGGGTAAAGGAGCGTGTTTAAAATAAGTTTGGATTTTCCAATCCAGGTGAAGGGACTACTCTGTGCGTGAAGTTTTTGAAGTAAACCCAGCTTAAGTATTTATACTGTAATATTTCAAATGTATCATACAGAAAAGTGAAGACATTGAAACAAAACAGATAAATTCAATTATATGTGTGGCACCATAAACGAAGTCTCAAAGGAATTAGAAAGGAGACACTTGAAATTTTATAAAAAACAATAGTTCTTCAAACACTACAGCTACATGGATCGGCGAATCAAGGAAAGAAGAATAGAAACGTCAGAAATCAGGTTTCTGAGGAGTGTGGCTGGCTGTACAATAACAGATCGAAAACGAAATGAAAATATACGAATTGCACAAAACAAATGAACAGGTAATGAAGCAATCAAACTAGCAAAATCTATCAGGAAGCACGATAAAACATCAAAAGAGCCTACAAAACTAATAAATTAAATAACATAATATATAACAAAATTGAGGAAAACAATAAATATGAAAACAAAGGCGTATATAAACTCAAGTGCAACACGAATTCTACATAATGGACTTAGAACAGTTGGGTTGTGGATAATCGATATATTGTGATGTCGTACAAAAATACGTGAGGGGGCTCAATCAAAATAAGTCCAAGTATGGATGTAGGAACATCGAACATATTCTTGATTTTCCCGGTTGAGTACAATCTCTATATGGGTATGAAACACTGCTATTAAAACACTACATAAACAAAATCGTAACCTTATTAAGAATACAAATGAAGGAAACAACTTGTGAAATTATTTGGAAAATTGCAGTTATGGTGAAAGATTGCAAGTACGTAATAAATGTGCTAGCATTAAAATTTTGATATAAGATCTAATAATAACGTATGTGCGAAAAGACAATCTCGTTAACAAATTCATTGTAAACCACTAATGATATAGTTTATTTAATAAAACATATCAGTAAATACAGTTAGTAAATAATTACAACAATATATAAGAGTGATGTGTAAATGACGATAATATATATACACCTGTTGAGTTAATTCAACATATATAAGGATGGTGAATATTGAAAATAGAATATCAACCAATGTCGACGGGTTTAATGCGGCATGAAGTCTTGGAGTCGAAACCTGATGCATTAGTAGTGGAAATGTCAATTTATACAGTCGAGGTAGACTTGTAATAACAGAGTATATAAGTAAATTATGATGTAGACCCTTGCTTGAATAACTAAAGTCCACCAACGTGTAGGATCCAGCTAACATGCAGTATAAACTGCCACACTGGCACGAAGTGTGCCAGCTATTCTAAACAGTAGATTCGTAGCGAAATGTAGATAATTTTGTAATTATCACTTAGTCCACTGTAGCACTATATAGAGTCGAATCAAGTTGAAATTTTTATCATTAATAAACTTCGTTCACAATTATAAGCACGCAGAATCTTAAACTCAAGGTAAGTTCGGCTCTAATATAATTATTATTGCAGTGGGCACTAGTAGGTGAATCTATTGTATATTAAATCGTAAACGTATATTGAACTCTTACTGCAGTCGACATTCCTATAGTTTAATTCAATCGTAACTTAATTCATCAAGAGACTGAGTTTCACTGATGACTTCATTGAGCAGTAGTATGTAACGTCTATCGCGAGACCTAACCTAAACTTAATTGACTTGTGGATCTACTCCTAATGAGAGTAGGAGTGTACTTCAACCTTACTTGTTAGAAACTTTAAACATAACTGTTTTTTTTGTTAGACGGTGACTTGGCGCCGTCCATTGTGTCGCATAGAAACCCACTGGGTTACCTGGCAGCTAATTACTTGGTGGCTAACAAGTTGGGGTTCTGATATATATATAATCTTAGCCTTTGGGGACAATTACTTCGCCTGCAGATCCAGGTTTGAATAAATGGTGGACATTTTCACCTTAAAAGAGGGCATCAGAAACTGCACCGCCAGCAAGCAGAAAGTCCGAAAGCCGGACGGCGCAGGATGAGCCACACTCTTTCAAGCGAGTAAACCTCGCACGATTTATTTGATGGTTCCACCTAACTGGCTAAACTATGCTAAGCATAGGTTAACCAATTGATGCATGAAGATGAAACGCTCCATAGGATTTGACAATTCAGCCAACATGGGCTGAATGTCCCGGAGAATCTCATCTGCACGCTCACTCAATAATCCTGCTGGCAATCCTCGGTATTGTCCTTGAACAGTGTTGTTCACTTTTGTGCTGGAAGAAGTTCCAGTCCTTAAGGCTAGGCTTGTGTGAAGGATATGGTTGGATCGACCCTAACCGAAGTGAAGGTCTTTGGTTGAGGTGGATTTACTGGGTGTTTAGGTTTGGGTTTTGCTGCCCTATCATAAGCCTCAAGTGCTGCTTTGTAAACAGGGCAGCCACGGTATGAATCGGGGTGACCAGACCCCCCGCAATTAGCACATTTAAGCAAATTTGGTTCTCTCTGCGCTTGGGCCTTTAAGGTACAGTCTTTGTGCCCATGGTCCCCAGCGCAGACAACACAACGTGGTGCCCGGTTACAGGCAGGGAAGGTGTGATTAAAGGACTGGCACTTGTAACACTGTTTAAGTCCAACCCGAGGTTGTGTATGCTTCCACGGCTACAACCATGTATAAAAGGCGCTTTAAGTCAAAAGTTTTAGAGCATCATTTGTTCGCTCAAGTTCTAAGATGAAAATTGTGAATGGTGCAGCCAAATTGTTTACTGTCTTAGTAATTTGCTTGACAAATTTGATTGGATATCCTAGAGCTAGGATTTTCTCTTTCATTTCATTTGGGTGTGTTTCTGCAGGCAGTCTTTTTAAGTACGACCTTCAAAGGAAGATCTTTTTTAAGTTGGAATGTATAATATTCCTTTCGCAAGGAAGTAAAATACTCCTTCAACTTAGCAAAGTCTTCCAATGAAGACGCATAATATCTCAATCCTTCGTCAGTGCTGATTACTTTTGGGTCACTACTAACTAGTTTCCTAATTTCTCTATTCTGTTCGGAACATGTCCCCGTGGCCAATGACAGTGATTGGCGGAGACGGTGTCCCGTACTACCAACATTTAACGAAGGAATTGATGTTGCTGTAGCCGTAGAAGGTCCAGCAGTTGGAGGAGAAACTACCCCTGAGAGTGTTCCAGCAGTTAATTCAGAAGTATTAGCTAAGGCTGAGAATGTATTATTGGTAGGAGTTGCTGGAACTACAACTGGCGATTCCACAGATTGCCTAGATCGTTTTGGTAAATTTCCATGTTCAGAAGTTTTAGTTTTCTTTACTACCAATGTAGTTTATTTTTCTTTTGATTTTTTTCTTTTTTCCTTTCCGTTTTTTTGGAAGTTCCATTAGAGTTACTTTCTCTTTCTCTTTAAGGACCTTCTCCCGACTAGTTGATGATATTTCTTCATCAATTAGTTTACTTTCTGATTCTGATTATGAATCCTCCTCCATGGGTTTCTGGGAGAAGAGAAAACAGCACGATTGAATTTCAACCGCAGCTGTCTTCAATTCACACAATATAGCCTCAAGGAGGGGTTGACCTGGACTTTGGGTTTGAATAATAAGATTAAGTCGACTTAGACAACCTTTTGTGAAATCACGAGCGTCGTCTGACCTCTCGTACTCTTGGTAGGCAGATAGATAGATAGTGATAACTAGAAAGGTACTATTTATACACCGCAAAATGTTGCTCAATTTAGTATCTTTATCATATTTATGTCCAGAAAAAATTTCAAATTTGTTTCCCGTATCCTCCCAGATTTCGAGAGGTGAGACACCCTCAGGGTCAAGATCCATGGACCTGTCAGGATCCGGCATAGTAGCCATGCTTGGCAATTGACAAGTCTTAGTTCAGATACTACACTAGATTCAAATAACACTCATCACCACTGGCCAAGGTTATAACATGCAATAAAATATTGTAACACCACAACCTTACCTGTTAGCACAACACTCCCTATTAGAAAAAACGAAAACACGTCACGCGGCATTGGACTGGCTTGAGGGCCAGTCAAGAAAATTAGCAGCACTCCTAACGATTGGTCATTAGTTGATTACAATAATAATATGACCAATCAGGGCACACTTAAACTACCGTTCACCATCCGCACAAGTTAGACTCGGTGTTGGAGCACTTGTCTAAGACGTTATTAAGCCAATTTGCGTTGTAGTTGTAGAGCTGCTGTAGATGTTGCTAGCTCTAGAACTCAACGATGATGTACATAACTGGTTTGAAAATGCAGCGACTTATATAAGTCAAGATTTGAAGTAACCGAGTTCATAAATAAGGTATTCAAAAGCATAAACAATTGAACAGAGATAGGAATCCAAGTACAGCGCCATCTGAATGTAATGAATAATAAACTTAAATCCCTGAACAAAAATAAATAATAGTTTTAAAAAAACTAAAACAACACGCTTTATTAGATAACCGAATTAAACAAAGAAAAATAATTTTCATTTCCAACACGCTTGGGATAAAATGAAAGTGGACAACAAAAATGTCATCCCCAACACATTTAGAATAAAACTAGAATTATCTACAAAAAAAAATAATTTTACCATCAAAAGCGTGGGGGCTCTATATATTTGATATTAACAGATATTGGTAAAAGTAAAGTCTCTAAGAAAAAAACGTAAAAACCATAAAAAACACCCCACGCTTTTGATGGTAAAATTATTTTTTCTGTAGATAACTCTAGTTTTATTCTAGATGTGTTGGAGATGATTTTTTGTTGACCACTTTAATTTTATCACAAGTGTGTAGGAAATTAAAATTATTTTTCATTTTTTAGTTGGTTTTCTAATAAATGCGTGTTGTTTTAGTTTTTAAAACTTTTATTTTTTTAATTTTTAGTTTAACTGATTGTCATGAACCGGAATCCCATCAAATTTATATGGACTAAAAAGTCGATAAGTCCGCAACCTATTATACCGGTTTTATTTTTTTGATGTCCTCATGATCCTGGCCAGGATCTTAGAAACATTTATGAAATTATTGTTTTGTCATTGGTCCTTTACAGGTTTTCAAATTTTTAAGTCGATCCAATGTTTTTAAGTGGGTGAAAATCGTGTTCAAAGATTACGTTACATAGACAGCCAATATAAATCGTGTAAAAATAGAGGTTGATGACGTGGAAAAAAACATACACATCTTAATTAACACATATTAAATCATTAAATCTTTTGAGATTTAAGATATATATATATATATATATATATATATATACTAGCAAATACCCGGCGTGCGTTGCTACACTAAATAAATAATTTATTAAAGGTTATTAAATTGTATGGCATACGTTGAGACGAACAAAAGTTATCAGTTTTTAATATTGGATTTCAAATAAACCTCCACTTCTAACTGTCGAATTTCGGTCATTCCTGGATAATATCTACCACGGTTTATTTTAATAGGATACACTGCATTTCTTCGTGAAACATCGAAAATTGTGACCGCTAGAGCGAGTTTTAAATATTGACTTCAAGTGAACTCCTACACCTAATGGTTTTAGGCAGTCCAATTGTGCATCTAAACCACTCAGGGACCCACTAAAACAAACCAAAAAGTTTAATAAAAATCGGTCCAGTCGTTTTAGGCAGTATTTAATTTTTGTCTTTCAGATAAACTCCCATTCTAATTGTCGGAATTCGCTCATTTTTGGATAATACATATCACGGTTTATTTGAATACGATATGCTGAGTTTCGTTGTAAAACATTGAAAATAGTGACAGCTAGAGCGATTTTTAAATGTTCACTTCAGGTGAACTCTTACAGCCAATGGTTTCAGAGGGTCAAATTTGAATCTGAACCATCGAGGGATCCAATCAGACACACTAAAAAGTCATCAAAGTTGATCCAGTCCTTTAGGAGGAGGAGAGTCACAAACACGCATAGGCCTACAGAAGAATTATATATATATATGTCCACTGCTGTGGTCTCGAGGTAGCGTGCTGCCTTGTCATACAGACAGCGGGCCCGGGTTCCATCCGCGGTCGGGACAGTTTTTCTGGGTGAGGTTTTTATCGGGGGTTTTCCTCACATGTAAGACAAATGTCAGGAAACTTTTAAGGCCCAAACGGTCCCCGAAATCATATGACCATCATCATCATCCTACACCGGTGTGGAAAGCAACGGGAAGCTACAACACCTACAATTCCGTAGTAAAGCTGCAAGCATGGCATGAAAATGCTATGATTGCAGTGAAGGACCTGCCTTCGGGCAGAATTACTATATATATATATAATGCTATTGTGTTATTGTTTAATTGTAATATTATTATTGTGTTTTCTTTAAGTAATTATAATGTTATTGCTTTTTTGTTGTTTATTTTTCTTTACACTAGTACCAATTATTACTTTATTGTAACGGACTGTCAACAGCACGTACGGCTTACTGCCCGTGCGACCCATATTTGTATTTGTCTAATATAGTCCTACTAATATATATATATATATATATATATATATATATTATAAAGATAGAACATGTGTTACTTAACAAAAGCATTTATCAAGAGAATTACATTAAGTAAATCAAAGAATAATGATAGAGAAATCGGCAATAAAAATGTTAATTAGGATGTTGTGGGATAAATATAGCGTTAAGGTACAAAATAGAAATTAATAAATTGACTAGCTAATTGCGCATCGTTATCCTCTATTTATTTATCCCAAACATATTGTCAGACGTGATCTTAGCGACCCTGAGTATATGGATTCAACACAATTCTCAGTCAATATAGAAACTTTATGTAACCGCTTCTCACACTCTCTGGCCCATAGAGATTGGGGCTAAATGTGCACTTAAACGGAATCGGTATTGTCACAAATAGCCTTAAAGAAACCGAAACGTTTGGTTTAGACACTAGTGACGATAATTTTAGGCATTATTTTTCATTCCTTCTCACCCCTTAGGTGTGCTTTGGGTCAACTTGGGCTTACCAGTATCACCAGTATCACCAGTATGCGTTTGAGACTAACCTCGCCGAGTGTTGTCATTTCATTTGTATCCTTTCTCACCCTCTTTTGAGATCCTAGGAACCTGACGTGGAGTCAAACGTCATTGGGACTTTGACTAATTAGCAAACGAAGCGCAAAAACTAAGAGTTTGAAATTAATATCGGCCACTTTTTTGAGAATCTATTCCTACTGTTCACCCTTTCTCATACACCCTCCCGCTAAGGGTGCTTGGGATCAAACGCGAGCTCAACCTTCATCGAGACTGTCACCAAACAGATAAACGACCCCGAAAACCACGATTTCTATATTAATCTCAGGCATTTTAGACATTTTATTTTTCACCTCTTCATCCCCATATGGATCAAACGTTGGCTTAAATGCAATGTGGATTGTCATCAAAGAGTTTAACGTCCGCAATAGCTATGAATTCGACATGATTCTTGGCAATTTTTTAAATTTTAATTTTAAATTCTTGTCATCCCCTCACCCCTCTTTGGCGTACTAGGTGTCAAATGTAGTTTAAAAGTCACCGGGTAACCAATATACGCCTAGAATTATGAATCCGACACTAATACGTTCGTTATCAGTCACCCACACATAAGGATGCTAAAAGTCTTGTAATCTCCTCGGAATCTTATTTTGGTTTAAACTGTTTAGAGTGATGCAGGAATATTTAGCGTTGTCGACGACATAATTGTAACTCATTTCTCAGATCCCTGAAGATGCCTGGAATATTTTAGCATCACAGCCTCTTTTCCAGATAGTAATTAATATGTGCACCAAAGTTAGTTGAAATTGCTCCAGGTGTTCGAGACTTAATCTAACACATACACGCATACAGTGTGATTATAAAGCGTCGATCAAATCTTGATAAAAATAGTAATTACATCCAAACTACTGGATGTAATCTATATTTCATCGTAATTTTGTGTCAGTAAAGTTTCATATAAGTAATGTGAATTTCCCAACACAACTTCCAGTAAAGTTCCAATTAACACAACATCATTTCTAGCATTTCAGGTGTGATATAGCCACCACTTCACCGGTACCTTCTTTCAGATATGCACAAAAGTTGATATCGACTATATAAACATGCAGCTTTCATTATGGCAATGTTAAAAAATGTCGAGGAGTAAGAAGATTGCTTCGTCACTAAGAACACATGTTCCATTCTCACTGTCTGTAATATGTGTTCCTCTTTTTCCATTTTATGCATAATCTGGAGGCGGTATGCCCATTTTATTTTCAAGGTGATATGGAGGCTCTTCACAAAAGTCGGTTGAGGTACATCTAACTCAGTCTTAGCCTTCTGGTTTGTGAGTCTGTGTAATTGGAGTTTCTACCTGTTGTAAATTGTTCGGCTTATAATCTGGTTTCCAAGAATTTAACGAGCAAGATTCACTCAATTTTTTCTGAGGGCTGTGTAGATACGGAACAGGATAGTATAGAAAACGATTTACAGATAGTAGAAATACTAGTGATGAAAATCCATATTCATTAATTAAATAATTGAAGATGCATAATAAATCAGGTTCAAATGGATCCGGGTAGTATTTATCAAATCAGGGGAAGAAAAAAATTATGGAAAATATATATCAGTTGCTTAGTATGATTTAAAAAACAAATTTTTTTACCTGTTATGGCAGTGTTCTAAAACAAATTATATCTTTATAAAGTCTGTCAGAACCGGTTCAATTTTCAAATATGTTCATAGGGTACAGACTTTGTTTAACGAATATATTGTAAAGTGGGTTGATATGGTAGGCGTGTTCTCGTTCAGCAGGTTTTCGTTTCTTGTTTGTTTCATGTTTTCTATTTCTTCGAATATGTTTATTTTTCTTTTATTGTATTTTGAGCATTATTGTGAGGGTATTGTCTATTGTGTTGAACTGATGACTTGTGTTTGTAACATGCTTAACAAAACTTGATTTTCTTCCATTATTTATTAAATCAGTGAAATGCTGATTATATATTATTTTAAAAAGCCTGGATCTACGTCTAATGTAACACTGTTCATAACTATTGCATTTAAGTTTATATACTCCTATGTTATTGTATATACTGCTGTCTTATATTTTACTTGCTATGATGTTATTTGTTTTGTAAACTATTCATACGTTTTTGTCAGTTTTTTATTGATTTAGCCAGGTTTATTTTTCAATTTCCTATATATGTGAGGGTATCCATTATGTTTTTTTATTTATTTCTTTGTCCAGTTAAGTTCAATTTATTAATTATGGTTTTCTTTCTTTGTTTTACTTATTAGTTGGTTATATCCATATTTCATTGCCAGTGTTTTTTATGCATTTCAATTCTTTGTTGTAATTTGTTTTATTTATCGGTAATTTGAGCATTCTGTTAATGAGGCTCATGAAGATGCTCATTTTCTGTTGGAATGGATGTCTTGATCTTCTGTGTATGACATTGTGTTGATGTTTAAATTGTTAATTTGATTTTTGGTAACTGTAAGATCCAGATAATCGTTAGAAAACAATAACTCTTACAATTATGTAGATCTTACAATTATCAAAATTCAAATTTAACAACATTTAGACATTAGTACATACAGAACCCACCAGAAACTCGCTTTAAACCACTACTCATTTGACTTGACATAAAGATTGAATACTACATACGAGATACTATCAAAATCGAGAGATATGTAAGATATACTTTTGTTTGCTGGTGACTTGCTTATTATGCAAGATATAGAATCGACTCTACAAATATCAGCTTTATTTAATTAGATGAGATCTGTGACCAATATAATATGCATTTTCCACTATTAAAACGAAAGTACCTAATGGCATTTCAAGGTAAATAATCAATTAAAACAAAAATAATAATTAGTAATCAAATTAATAGAACAAGACAACCACTTTAAATATTTAGAATTTAATATTGGATATGATGAAGTTATGATTAGATATAAAGTTAGCCAAATTGCAGAGAATCTGAGGAACAATTATCGAGCTTTGGAACATAAAATTCGAAGAGACAGAAATTAAGAATTTATAAAATTAATGCTGTGCCGGTCATATTATATGAAAGTGAAATATAGACATAAAAAAAACTGATACAGTTTTCAGAAATGAAATTCTTGAGAGGAATTAAAGAATGCACAGAACTAGATAGCTTAAAAAAGTAAGATACACGAGAGGGATTAGAATTTTTTTAATTTAAATGATTGATTAAAATATTGCAAACAACAATGGAAAGAACATCTAATAAAGAATGTCATCCTAGAATGTCATCAATATAGGGAGTAAGTCTGCTTACTAATATATTTGTTAGAATTTTGTACGAAGTTGAAAGTAATGAGATGCCTCTGTAGTTGTTGCAATCAGTTTTATCTCCTTTCTTATAAATTGGTAAGATAATTGATTCCTTCCATTCATCTGGAAGAGCTTATTTTTCCCAAATAATACTAAGCAACCAGCGTATCTTGTCCATCAATTTTTCTCCCCCTGATTTTATCAGTTCTGCTGGGATCTCATCTGAACCTGATGCTTTATACATCTTCAATTTTTCAATCGCCATTTCAACCTCTAATGCACTTGGCTCTGCGACTAGCATTTCTGCTGTCTGTAACTTATCCTCTTCAATGTCCTGTTCTGTATGTACATTTAATAGCTGATTAAAGTAACCTTTCCATCTATTTAATATACTCCTAGAATCTGCAATCATATCCCCATTTTCATTCCGAATTATATTTGTTCTAGCCTGAAACCCCTTCTTCTCTATCCTAATTCCCTGATATAATTCTCTAATGTTCCTATTTTTTGCATTCATTTCAAGATCATTAATCTTCTCTCTCAAATATTCCCTCTTTTTACTCTTTAGTAACTTGGTGGTTTCCCTTCTAACACTACCCAATTGCTCTAAATTTACCTCATTTGACTCCTGTAACCATTTCATTTTTGCTAGCTTTCTTTTCTTTACAATGTCGGCACATTCCTCATCAAACCATTTCTTGTTTTGCCTCTTTTTTAAACAACCAATGCTTTCTGATGCTGACAATTTAATAGTATCTCTTATAGCCTCCCATTCTTTATTATATCAGTTTCTTCAAAAGGTAGCATAATCATTTTTAATTCAATTGAAGGCTGGAAGAGTCCCTGTAATGAATCGCATGCATTCCACAATTATTCAGCCTATGTTTAATTTATTTGTCATCTCATTTCTATTTGTAATTCTTGTTCCTAGATATTTGAATCTGCCACTTCCTCAAAATTTCCGTCATCTGTCATTAGCTGTCCATTTCCATTATAAAATATATTTCTATGTGTGAGCAAGTATTTAGTTTTATTGATGTTTATTTTCCAGGCTCTGCTTATTACAATCAGTAAATGTAATTAAAATCAAGTGCGTTAGTAGAAAGTTGTACATACGCACATAACTTTCACATTACACAGACGAATGCTACGCGTGGGTCAGATTTCTTCAATGTAGTTCCAATGAAATAGCCTGGTGTGTATCATAGAATCTTTTAGCGAGCTTGTTGTAAAGGACTTTAGATCTTGAATGTTCCCCAAGGATCACTTCACTCTTAACTCCCCGCAGTCACTTCAGCATGAGACGATAACTTGAAACCAGTAACAAGTTGCGTCTACCTCTCGTATGATAACGCCTGCTATGATTCGACTATGTAACACGCTTTACTATGAAGTCAAACTAGTTGTATTTTCTTATTTTATAAAATGAGAGACCTTTTCATACAATCTATACACATGGTATTTTACGTACGAGTGTAGATGTATATTGTGTATGTAATTTAGACGTAGTCTTACACATATTCATTGTTTTATGCCTTATTTTTATAGACCGTAGGTGTGTGTAGTGGGGCAGGTGAAATGACACTTTGGGTCGTTATTGGCGTAACATTAATTTTGATTGCCCTAGCACGGTATCATATCAGTTCCTTTAGGATGGAGCACTGGGAGTCTTATCTATTCAGGATCCGGAAGGGAATTGTGTGGAAGCAGACTACAGTCCTTGAAATAAATACTTTTATTAAACTTGCACTAAAGTACACATAATTAAACATTTAACTTTATTTATTGCGGAACGTTCGATACCCAACTTACGAGGACCTTTGGTTGTAAAAATATAATAGTTGAAAGAATATCAACTATGTCCCGCAATTCGAGACATTGTTCTCGAGTGACGATCCTATCCCTATGAAATATTAGATACAAGTGTTTGGTCTGTCCTCATGGGTTTGATATGGGATTTCAGACTTTTTATTTCCTTATATGGATAAACATTCCAACCTTATATTTGGTTGCCTACATTTTAACTCATATGCCCTTAAAAGGTGTTAATTTTATTAACTTGACGCATACTTTCCTCTTTTTCCCACGGGTAAAGGAGCGTGTTTAAAATAAGTTTGGATTTTCCAATCCAGGTGAAGGGACTACTCTGTGCGTGAAGTTTTTGAAGTAAACCCAGCTTAAGTATTTATACTGTAATATTTCAAATGTATCATACAGAAAAGTGAAGACATTGAAACAAAACGATAAATTCAATTATATGTGTGGCACCATAAAACGAAGTCTCAAAGGAATTAGAAAGGAGACACTTGAAATTTTATAAAAACAATAGTTCTTCAAACACTACAGCTACATGGATCGGCGAATCAAGGAAAGAAGAATAGAAACGTCAGAAATCAGGTTTCTGAGGAGTGTGGCTGGCTGTACAATAACAGATCGAAAACGAAATGAAAATATACGAATTGCACAAAACAAATGAACAGGTAATGAAGCAATCAAACTAGCAAAATCTATCAGGAAGCACGATAAACATCAAAAGAGCCTACAAAACTAATAAATTAAATAACATAATATATAACAAAATTGAGGAAAACAATAAATATGAAAACAAAGGCGTATATAAACTCAAGTGCAACACGAATTCTACATAATGGACTTAGAACAGTTGGGTTGTGGATAATCGATATATTGTGATGTCGTACAAAAATACGTGAGGGGGCTCAATCAAAATAAGTCCAAGTATGGATGTAGGAACATCGAACATATTCTTGATTTTCCCGGTTGAGTACAATCTCTATATGGGTATGAAACACTGCTATTAAAACACTACATAAACAAAATCGTAACCTTATTAAGAATACAAATGAAGGAAACAACTTGTGAAATTATTTGGAAAATTGCAGTTATGGTGAAAGATTGCAAGTACGTAATAAATGTGCTAGCATTAAAATTTTGATATAAGATCTAATAATAACGTAATGTGCGAAAAGACAATCTCGTTAACAAATTCATTGTAAACCACTAATGATATAGTTTATTTAATAAAACATATCAGTAAATACAGTTAGTAAATAATTACAACAATATATAAGAGTGATGTGTAAATGACGATAATATATATACACCTGTTGAGTTAATTCAACATATATAAGGATGGTGAATATTGAAAATAGAATATCAACCAATGTCGACGGGTTTAATGCGGCATGAAGTCTTGGAGTCGAAACCTGATGCATTAGTAGTGGAAATGTCAATTTATACAGTCGACGTAGACTTGTAATAACAGAGTATATAAGTAAATTATGATGTAGACCCTTGCTTGAATAACTAAACTCCACCAACGTGTAGGATCCAGCTAACATGCAGTATAAACTGCCACACTGGCACGAAGTGTGCCAGCTATTCTAAACAGTAGATTCGTAGCGAAATGTAGATAATTTTGTAATTATCACTTAGTCCACTGTAGCACTATATAGAGTCGAATCAAGTTGAAATTTTTATCATTAATAAACTTCGTTCACAATTATAAGCACGAAGAATCTTAAACTCAAGGTAAGTTCGGCTCTAATATAATTATTATTGCAGTGGGCACTAGTAGGTGAATCTATTGTATATTAAATCGTAAACGTATATTGAACTCTTACTGCAGTCGACATTCCTATAGTTTAATTCAATCGTAACTTAATTCATCAAGAGACTGAGTTTCACTGATGACTTCATTGAGCAGTAGTATGTAACGTCTATCGCGAGACCTAACCTAAACTTAATTGACTTGTGGATCTACTCCTAATGAGAGTAGGAGTGTACTTCAACATTACTTGTTAGAAACTTTAAACATAACTGTTTTTTTTGTTAGACGGTGACTTGGCGCCGTCCATTGTGTCGCATAGAAACCCACTGGGTTACCTGGCAGCTAATTACTTGGTGGCTAACAAGTTGGGGTTCTGATATATATAATCTTAGCCTTTGGGGACAATTACTTCGCCTGCAGATCCAGGTTTGAATAAATGGTGGACATTTTCACCTTAAAAGAGGGCATCAGAAACTGCACCGCCAGCAAGCAGAAAGTCCGAAAGCCGGACGGCGCAGGATGAGCCACACTCTTTCAAGCGAGTAAACCTCGCACGATTTATTTGATGGTTCCACCTAACTGGCTAAACTATGCTAAGCATAGGTTAACCAATTGATGCATGAAGATGAAACGCTCCATAGGATTTGACAATTCAGCCAACATGGGCTGAATGTCCCGGAGAATCTCATCTGCACGCTCACTCAATAATCCTGCTGGCAATCCTCGGTATTGTCCTTGAACAGTGTTGTTCACTTTTGTGCTGGAAGAAGTTCCAGTCCTTAAGGCTAGGCTTGTGTGAAGGATATGGTTGGATCGACCCTACCGAAGTGAAGGTCTTTGGTTGAGGTGGATTTACTGGGTGTTTAGGTTTGGGTTTTGCTGCCCTATCATAAGCCTCAAGTGCTGCTTTGTAAACAGGGCAGCCACGGTATGAATCGGGGTGACCAGACCCCCCGCAATTAGCACATTTAAGCAAATTTGGTTCTCTCTGCGCTTGGGCCTTTAAGGTACAGTCTTTGTGCCCATGGTCCCCAGCGCAGACAACACAACGTGGTGCCCGGTTACAGGCAGGGAAGGTGTGATTAAAGGACTGGCACTTGTAACACTGTTTAAGTCCAACCCGAGGTTGTGTATGCTTCCACGGCTACAACCATGTATAAAAGGCGCTTTAAGTCAAAAGTTTTAGAGCATCATTTGTTCGCTCAAGTTCTAAGATGAAAATTGTGAATGGTGCAGCCAAATTGTTTACTGTCTTAGTAATTTGCTTGACAAATTTGATTGGATATCCTAGAGCTAGGATTTCCTCTTTCATTTCATTTGGGTGTGTTTCTGCAGGCAGTCTTTTAAGTACGACCTTCAAAGGAAGATCGTTTTTTAAGTTGGAATGTATAATATTCCTTTCGCAAGGAAGTAAAATACTCCTTCAACTTAGCAAAGTCTTCCAATGAAGACGCATAATATCTCAATCCTTCGTCAGTGCTGATTACTTTTGGGTCACTACTAACTAGTTTCCTAATTTCTCTATTCGTTCGGAACATGTCCCCGTGGCCAATGACAGTGATTGGCGGAGACGGTGTCCCGTACTACCAACATTTAACGAAGGAATTGATGTTGCTGTAGCCGTAGAAGGTCCAGCAGTTGGAGGAGAAACTACCCCTGAGAGTGTTCCAGCAGTTAATTCAGAAGTATTAGCTAAGGCTGAGAATGTATTATTGGTAGGAGTTGCTGGAACTACAACTGGCGATTCCACAGATTGCCTAGATCGTTTTGGTAAATTTCCATGTTCAGAAGTTTTAGTTTTCTTTACTACCAATGTAGTTTATTTTTCTTTTGATTTTTTTTTCTTTTTTCCTTTCCGTTTTTTTGGAGTTCCATTAGAGTTACTTTTCTCTTTCTCTTTAAGGACCTTCTCCCGACTAGTTGATGATATTTCTTCATCAATTAGTTTACTTTCTGATTCTGATTATGAATCCTCCTCCATGGGTTTCTGGGAGAAGAGAAAACAGCACGATTGAATTTCAACCGCAGCTGTCTTCAATTCACACAATATAGCCTCAAGGAGGGGTTGACCTGGACTTTGGGTTTGAATAATAAGATTAAGTCGACTAGACAACCTTTTGTGAAATCACGAGCGTCGTCTGACCTCTCGTACTCTTGGTAGGCAGATAGATAGATAGTGATAACTAGAAAGGTACTATTTATACACCGCAAAATGTTGCTCAATTTAGTATCTTTATCATATTTTATGTCCAGAAAAAATTTCAAATTTGTTTCCCGTATCCTCCAGATTTCGAGAGGTGAGACACCCTCAGGGTCAAGATCCATGGACCTGTCAGGATCCGGCATAGTAGCCATGCTTGGCAATTGACAAGTCTTAGTTCAGATACTACACTAGATTCAAATAACACTCATCACCACTGGCCAAGGTTATAACATCAATGCAATAAATATTGTAACACCACAACCTTACCTGTTAGCACAACACTCCCTATTAGAAAAACGAAAACACGTCACGCGGCATTGGACTGGCTTGAGGGCCAGTCAAGAAAATTAGCAGCACTCCTAACGATTGGTCATTAGTTGATTACAATAATAATATGACCAATCAGGGCACACTTAAACTACCGTTCACCATCCGCACAAGTTAGACTCGGTGTTGGAGCACTTGTCTAAGACGTTATTAAGCCAATTTGCGTTGTAGTTGTAGAGCTGCTGTAGATGTTGCTAGCTCTAGAACTCAACGATGAATGTACATAACTGGTTTGAAAATGCAGCGACTTATATAAGTCAAGATTTGAAGTAACCGAGTTCATAAATAAGGTATTCAAAAGCATAAACAATTGAACAGAGATAGGAATCCAAGTACAGCGCCATCTGAATGTAATGAATAATAAACTTAAATCCCTGAACAAAAATAAATAATAGTTTTAAAAAAACTAAAACAACACGCTTTTATTAGATAACCGAATTAAACAAAGAAAAATAATTTTCATTTCCAACACGCTTGGGATAAAATGAAAGTGGACAACAAAAATGTCATCCCCAACACATTTAGAATAAAACTAGAATTATCTACAAAAAAATAATTTTACCATCAAAAGCGTGGGGTGCTCTATATATTTGATATTAACAGATATTGGTAAAAGTAAAGTCTCTAAGAAGAAAACGTAAAAACCATAAAAAACACCCCACGCTTTTGATGGTAAAATTATTTTTTCTGTAGATAACTCTAGTTTTATTCTAGATGTGTTGGAGATGATTTTTTGTTGACCACTTTAATTTTATCACAAGTGTGTAGGAAATTAAAATTATTTTTCATTTTTTAGTTTGGTTTTCTAATAAATGCGTGTTGTTTTAGTTTTTTAAAACTTTTATTTATTTTTTAATTTTTAGTTTAACTGATTGTCATGAACCGGAATCCCATCAAATTTTATGGACTAAAAAGTCGATAAGTCCGCAACCTATTATACCGGTTTTATTTTTTTGATGTCCTCATGATCCTGGCCAGGATCTTAGAAACATTTATGAAATTATTGTTTTGTCATTGGTCCTTTACAGGTTTTCAAATTTTTAAGTCGATCCAATGTTTTTAAGTGGGTGAAAATCGTGTTCAAAGATTACGTTACATAGACAGCCAATATAAATCGTGTAAAAATAGAGGTTGATGACGTGGAAAAAACATACACATCTTAATTAACACATATTAAATCATTAAATCTTTTGAGATTTAAGATATATATATATATATATATATATATATATATATACTAGCAAATACCCGGCGTGCGTTGCTACACCTAAATAAATAATTTATTAAAGGTTATTAAATTGTATGGCATACGTTGAGACGAACAAAAGTTATCAGTTTTTAATATTGGATTTCAAATAAACCTCCACTTCTAACTGTCGAATTTCGGTCATTCCTGGATAATATCTACCACGGTTTATTTTAATAGGATACACTGCATTTCTTCGTGAAACATCGAAAATTGTGACCGCTAGAGCGAGTTTTAAATATTGACTTCAAGTGAACTCCTACACCTAATGGTTTTAGGCAGTCAATTGTGCATCTAAACCATTCAGGGACCCACTAAAACAAACCAAAAAGTTTAATAAAAATCGGTCCAGTCGTTTAGGCAGTATTTAATTTTGTCTTTCAGATAAACTCCCACTTCTAATTGTCGGAATTCGCTCATTTTTGGATAATACATATCACGGTTTATTTGAATACGATATGCTGAGTTTCGTTGTAAAACATTGAAAATAGTGACAGCTAGAGCGATTTTTAAATGTTCACTTCAGGTGAACTCTTACAGCCAATGGTTTCAGAGGGTCAAATTTGAATCTGAACCATCGAGGGATCCAATCAGACACACTAAAAAGTCATCAAAGTTGATCCAGTCCTTTAGGAGGAGGAGAGTCACAAACACGCATAGGCCTACAGAAGAATTATATATATATATGTCCACTGCTGTGGTCTCGAGGTAGCGTGCTGCCTTGTCATACAGACAGCGGGCCCGGGTTCCATCCGCGGTCGGGACAGTTTTTCTGGGTGAGGTTTTTATCGGGGGTTTTCCTCACATGTAAGACAAATGTCAGGAAACTTTTAAGGCCCAAACGGTCCCCGAACATATTACTTCTGACCATCCACATCATCCTACCACGGTGTGGAAAGCAACGGGAAGCGACAACACCTTACAATTCCGTAGGAAAGCTGCAAGCATGGCATGAAATGCTATGATTTGCAGTGAAGGACCTGCCTTCGGGCAGAATTACTATATATATATATAATGCTATTGTGTTATTGTTTAATTGTAATATTATTATTGTGTTTTCTTTAAGTAATTATAATGTTATTGCTTTTTTTTGTTGTTTATTTTTCTTTACACTAGTACCAATTATTACTTTATTGTAACGGACTGTCAACAGCACGTACGGCTTACTGCCCGTGCGACCCATATTTGTATTTGTCTAATATAGTCCTACTAATATATATATATATATATATATATATATATATATATATTATAAAGATAGAACATGTGTTACTTAACAAAAGCATTTATCAAGAGAATTACATTAAGTAAATCAAAGAATAATGATAGGAAAATCGGCAATAAAAATGTTAATTAGGATGTTGTGGGATAAATATAGCGTTAAGGTACAAAATAGAAATTAATAAATTGACTAGCTAATTGCGCATCGTTATCCTCTATTTATTTATCCCAAACATATTGTCAGACGTGATCTTAGCGACCCTGAGTATTATGGATTCAACACAATTCTCAGTCAATATAGAAACTTTATGTAACCGCTTCTCACACACTCTCTGGCCCATAGAGATTGGGGCTAAATGTGCACTTAAACGGAATCGGTTATTGTCACAAATAGCCTTAAAGAAACCGAAACGTTTGGTTTAGACACTAGTGACGATAATTTTAGGCATTATTTTTCATTCCTTCTCACCCCTTAGGTGTGCTTTGGGTCAAACTTGGGCTTACCAGTATCACCAGTATCACCAGTATGCGTTTGAGACTAACCTCGCCGAGTGTTGTCATTTCATTTGTATCCTTTCTCACCCTCTTTTGAGATCCTAGGAACCTGACGTGGAGTCAAACGTCATTGGGACTTTGACTAATTAGCAAACGAAGCGCAAAAACTAAGAGTTTGAAATTAATATCGGCCACTTTTTTGAGAATCTATTCCTACTGTTCACCCTTTCTCATACCCCTCCGCTAAGGGTGCTTGGGATCAAACGCGAGCTCAACCTTCATCGAGACTGTCACCAAACAGATAAACGACCCCGAAAACCACGATTTCTATATTAATCTCAGGCATTTTAGACATTTTATTTTTCACCTCTTCATCCCCATATGGATCAAACGTTGGCTTAAATGCAATGTGGATTGTCATCAAAGAGTTTAACGTCCGCAATAGCTATGAATTCGACATGATTCTTGGCAATTTTTTAAATTTTAATTTTAAATTTTTTGTCATCCCCTCACCCCTCTTTGGCGTACTAGGTGTCAAATGTAGTTTAAAAGTCACCGGGTAACCAATATACGCCTAGAATTATGAATCCGACACTAATACGTTCGTTATCAGTCACCCACACATAAGGATGCTAAAAGTCTTGTAATCTCCTCGGAATCTTATTTTGGTTTAAACTGTTTAGAGTGATGCAGGAATATTTAGCGTTGTCGACGACATAATTGTAACTCATTTCTCAGATCCCTGAAGATGCCTGGAATATTTTAGCATCACAGCCTCTTTTCCAGATAGTAATTAATATGTGCACCAAAGTTAGTTGAAATTGCTCCAGGTGTTCGAGACTTAATCTAACACATACACGCATACAGTGTGATTATAAAGCGTCGATCAAATCTTGATAAAAATAGTAATTACATCCAAACTACTGGATGTAATCTATATTTCATCGTAATTTTGTGTCAGTAAAGTTTCATATAAGTAATGTGAATTTCCCAACACAACTTCCAGTAAAGTTCCAATTAACACAACATCATTTCTAGCATTTCAGGTGTGATATAGCCACCACTTCACCGGTACCTTCTTTCAGATATGCACAAAAGTTGATATCGACTATATAAACATGCAGCTTTCATTATGGCAATGTTAAAAAATGTCGAGGAGTAAGAAGATTGCTTCGTCACTAAGAACACATGTTCCATTCTCACTGTCTGTAATATGTGTTCCTCTTTTTCCATTTTATGCATAATCTGGAGGCGGTATGCCCATTTTATTTTCAAGGTGATATGGAGGCTCTTACACAAAGTCGGTTGAGGTACATCTAACTCCAGTCTTAGCCTTCTGGTTTGTGAGTCTGTGTAATTGGAGTTTCTACCTGTTGTAAATTGTTCGGCTTATAATCTGGTTTCCAAGAAATTTAACGAGCAAGATTCACTCAATTTTTCTGAGGGCTGTGTAGATACGGAACAGGATAGTATAGAAAACGATTTACAGATAGTAGAAATACTAGTGATGAAAATCCATATTCATTAATTAAATAATTGAAGATGCATAAATAATCAGGTTCAAATGGGATCCGGGTAGTATTTATCAAATCAGGGGAAGAAAAAAATTATGGAAAATATATATCAGTTGCTTAGTATGATTTAAAAAAACAAATTTTTTTACCTGTTATGGCAGTGTTCTAAAACAAATTATATCTTTATAAAGTCTGTCAGAACCGGTTCAATTTTCAAATATGTTCATAGGGTACAGACTTTGTTTAACGAATATATTGTAAAGTGGGTTGATATGGTAGGCGTGTTCTCGTTCAGCAGGTTTTCGTTTCTTGTTTGTTTCATGTTTTCTATTTCTTCGAATATGTTTATTTTTCTTTTATTGTATTTTGAGCATTATTGTGAGGGTATTGTCTATTGTGTTGAACTGAATGACTTGTGTTTGTAACATGCTTAACAAAACTTGATTTTCTTCCATTATTTATTAAATCAGTGAAATGCTGATTATATATTATTTTAAAAAGCCTGGATCTACGTCTAATGTAACACTGTTCATAACTATTGCATTTAAGTTTATATACTCCTATGTTATTGTATATACTGCTGTCTTATATTTTACTTGCTATGATGTTATTTGTTTTGTAAACTATTCATACGTTTTTTGTCAGTTTTTTTTATTGATTTAGCCAGGTTTATTTTTCAATTTCCTATATATGTGAGGGTTATCCATTATGTTTTTTTATTTATTTCTTTGTCCAGTTAAGTTCAATTTATTAATTATGGTTTTCTTTCTTTGTTTACTTATTAGTTGGTTATATCCATATTTCATTGCCAGTGTTTTTATGCATTTCAATTCTTTGTTGTAATTTGTTTTATTTATCGGTAATTTGAGCATTCTGTTAATGAGGCTCATGAAGATGCTCATTTTCTGTTGGAATGGATGTCTTGATCTTCTGTGTATGACAATTGTGTTGATGTTTAAATTGTTAATTTGATTTTTGGTAACTGTAAGATCCAGATAATCGTTAGAAAACAATAACTCTTACAATTATGTAGATCTTACAATTATCAAAATTCAAATTTAACAACAGTTTAGACATTAGTACATACAGAAAACCCACCAGAAACTCGCTTTAACACACTACTCATTTGACTTGACATAAAGATTGAATACTACATACGAGATACTATCAAAATCGAGAGATATGTAAGATATACTTTTGTTTGCTGGTGACTTGCTTATTATGCAAGATATAGAATCGACTCTACAAATATCAGCTTTATTTAATTAGATGAGATCTGTGACCAATATAATATGCAATTTTCCACTATTAAAACGAAAGTACCTAATGGCATTTCAAGGTAAATAATCAATAAAACAAAAATAATAATTAGTAATCAAATTAATAGAACAAGACAACCACTTTAAATATTTAGAATTTAATATTGGATATGATGAAGATTATGATATAGATATAAAGTTAGCCAAATTGCAGAGAATCTGAGGAACAATTATCGAGCTTTGGAACATAAAATTCGAAGAGACAGAAATTAAGAATTTATAAAATTAATGCTGTGCCGGTCATATTATATGAAAGTGAAATATAGACATAAAAAAAACTGATACAGTTTTCAGAAATGAAATTCTTGAGAGGAATTAAAGAATGCACAGAACTAGATAGCTTAAAAAAGTAAGATACACGAGAGGGATTAGAATTTTTTTAATTTAAATGATTGATTAAAATATTGCAAACAACAATGGAAAGAACATCTAATAAAGATGACAACTAAAATATTAATTAAATAGATATTGAGTTATAAATATAGTGGAAACAGATCGGTGGGTAGATATAGAAGAAGATGGCTGGAGAGTACTTGAAGGCGAAACAGCAATTCAATACGTATTCCTTGAAATTAAGATGATGATGATGATGATGATGAAATGTACGAGAACTAATTTCTTTCTAACTACTGTCTCGATTTGCAGAATATAGCGCTTTAAGAAAGTCTATTCAGGAAATTCACATAGAAAATATTCTTATGCTATGTGATTCTAGATTGTTTCATTGGTTTACTGACTGGAATTCACATGTCCTGCAAGCTCAACCATATGTCTTCTCTTTTCGTCCACTTGTACTTATCATCCGTAAACAATTTCTAGAAAAAGAAAACTTCAACCTTACTCTATATTCTTTGACATTTCTTACTGAGTAAAGAAAGCGGGTTTGTATTTCTTCGTAAATTATAAATCAACAGTTTCTCTTCTGACATGATCAAATATAAGAATATATCGACATTGGATTGACGTTTGATAAACATTTTTACATAGTTAAATTTATTTATTTGGCCTGGTGCCTGCTTTCTCTTCCTTCCATTAGATGATGATGATAATAATTATAATAATCATCATCATCATTTTATTTATATACAGATTTTCAATGTATACGTCCCTATCCGTCCACTCCATGTCATCCAATTCCTATTTATTGCATCCATGACTTTCGAGTCTTCCATTCTTTCTTCTTCCAGGTGGATACCATTCCAATGCTTTTCTAGGTAATCTTTCCTCTTGCATTCGTCGTAAATTCCTGCCTATTTAATTGCCTCTATATGATATAGTGTACTATTGAACATTTAATATTAATTTTCCCTCGTATGACTTTATTTATTATTTTTTTCGAATTTTGAATATCTTGCTGCTCTCCTCAAGACATCCGTTTATATCGACAAAAGGTTTTGATCTAAGTTTTTTTTTATTATCTATAATTCAGCTCCATATGTGACAGCACGTTTCACTGTTGAATCATATATTTGCAACTTATGTTTTTAGTTTCATTTCTGTTCCATATCATTGCTGTTATTGCTCTACTTTTATTAATTCTGTTCTTAATGCCACTTTCTTACCTATCCATTTCACCTACATTTACCCCCAAACACTCAAATTCTTCACATCATCTAATATACCTCTTCTGATCGTCTAATATTAAATCTTCGGTTTCTGCTCCACATGCCATATAATTTTTTTCTATATTTATTTTGAAACCCCAATTATCGTATTCGTCTAATACCTAAAGCCAGCCTGTACGTCATTCTCCTTATGTATATAATTTCCTTCCACATACTATTTGATGATTTTTCCATATGTACGACTAAATAATTCATTATGGCGATTCTTCTTGAATTATCGCACTCATATTTTCTTCGTTTCTTATTAATATCAACAAAATGTTTCATTTTCCCAGTAAATCTCCATTTAGGCAACTCAAAAAGACTCAATAATGCAAATAACTTCCTTGTACCACATTTAATGAATTCTGGCTGTACTCGTCCTTCCCCATAAGTCGTTCTATATCTTAAACTGCCAATTGCTATATCCGCCTCAATATCTAAACGTATACTCGTTCTATTTTGATCATCACGTTTCCCTACAATTCCCCTCAAATTCCGTAGCTTGCTAAAATATAATTTTCATCCATTTAAAGAAATTACCTGCATACTGATATTATTTGTCCCGGCTATTGTTTTTCAGGATTGTCAATTGTATTTTCAATTAACTTTTCCTCTAGCTTCATGCTGCAAAGGTATATAATACTAACGTCCTCTAACAACTGAGTATTATATAGGGGTGTATTCATAATCTCTGATGTCTCTAATTTTTCTTTCTTATCTTCACTATTATTAAAATATGGACGAAAAGTTGTATTTACCAAATAATGATAACTATCACAGATTGGGTCTCCGAACACTCTAACATCTAGTACTGTCATTGTCATATCTGTACTTTGTCCAACAATAATAATTATAATATACTAACTAATACCCGGCGTGCGCTGCTGCGCCTAAATAAATCATACTTTGTTTTTACATTTAGTTGAATAAGTAAAAGGAAGAACATATAAATTCACATCATAATTATTTGTAGATACCCCGTGCTGTTTACCCGGCGTTGGCCGGAAAACGACGTAGTCCGAAGTATTTGGCATAAATGAGTTGAAAGACTAAATTCGTTATTTTGAATTATCCGTAAACGAAAACCCGCTGTGCGCTGCTACGCTTTCCCGGGAATATAGTTATTCCGATCTTCTTGGCATCAATGAAAGACAAATATTATTATTGTGAGTTATCCGTAAAATATAAAGATATGCTGTCGCGGACGTTTTTGTAGTTTTTTTAGATATTCAATTATGTGTACATTGATTTGGGTTTATTTATTATGGTTTTAGGCAGAGTAAGCCATTTAAGCTTACAAAACGATATTTCTTACATTTTTCATTAGAAAGGGTGATTTTTAAGGGCGAAGGACTTGAGTATTAAAATTCTCCTATAGCCGATAACGTTTTCGGGGAAATCCTGAAGATTTTGCAAAAATCCGCATCACAATCAGATAAACGGTTGGTAGCGCACGTTTGCCCAGGAATCTACTTATCCCGATCTTCTTGGCATCAATGAAATACAAAAATGGCTATTGTGAGTTATCTGCAGAAGATAATCATATGCTGTCGGGGACTTTTTGTAGACTTTTGAGATATTCGATTCGATGAACATTCATTTTGTGTATTTGTTATGGTTTAGGCAACGTAAGCCACTGAAGCATAAAAAAAGGACGTTTTCAAGTTTTTCACGTTTTTAAGGGTGTAGGAGTTGAGCATCACAACTCCCTTATAGTCCTATGTTCATACCGGAATTTGCTGAAACATTTTGCAAAAAAGCCCTTCACAATAAGATGAAAGGTATGGCAGCGCATAAAATGCGAGCAAACAAACATTCATTTCTTTATATCAGAAAACTATTTTTCTCTGCTGTAAAGTCTCTTGACATCTCGCGTATTTATGTATACGATTATAAAACAATTTATAATTTTTAATGAATACCGCTCACACAGTTCTATTATCTTTCACCTTTATCGTTTATTTTCTCCGTTCCAGAAGGATCCACCACTTTACTTCCAATCCTGGTACCATTTCTACCATTGAAATATCCTATCATAATAATTCACCCTGAGTTCCTAATTTCGTTTATTACATTATTAAGATTTCCATAAAACTCTTTTTTTTTCCTCGTAGGAGCTTTATCTGTCTTATTCCATATCTATGTATTAATACGCGAAGAAAAAAAAAACTTTGTACCCCTTTTTAAGCACGGAGAGTGTGATATTTGGCGTAATTAAAGTTCATATAGAGGAGGAGTGCAAAAAAATAAAATGTATGTATAATATGTGTTGAAAATAAATTAAATTAAAGAAAATTAAATTAATTGCCTCCTAGGAATTGATGTGTATTACTCATTAATTTGTTTACTTTAATACTGAAAGTGCATTGTTGCAAGAAGAAAATTATGCAGCAGCAATGTGAATTGACTTACTCTCGCGTATTCTTTATTATTAATTTTAAAACAGCGAGATATTTTATTACTTAAATTTAAATTAAATTAAACCCTGCCTAATCTTGGTTTCAGTAATTTCATTACATTTTTTTTATAATTTGGGGAGCAACATGGTTGGTACGGCCTCGAGAAGGTACAGATGCCGACATCTATGCCTTAATAAATCTCGAGAAATGCCACTCCGACTTTTTTAGCAGCTCTGCCAGCAAGTCCTAATCCTACGTTCTCGTCATGCTCCCTGACTGCAGTCGTAATAGACTTGTAGCTAACAGGATGGGACGAAGGCGAGTTCTCAGCGCCTTAAAACTGAGACCTGTCGGCTAAGGGAGCAAACCCTATAAAAACCCAGGTCCTCCATGTCGGGGGCTAGGCGTCAGGCTGGCAACCTGGCCCTGGAAAAAAGTATATCGCTACGTACTTCAGTTAAATATGTAAGCGGGATGGATTTAAATATGACGACTTAAGCTACGAAAACGGACCTTTGCTATGGCACATGGAATTTTCAAGGCTTGAATACTAAAGAACAAGAAGTAATAGATGAGATTACAGCAATGAATGCAGATATTATTGTGCTCTCAGACAACAAAAAGAAGGAAAGGACAGGAAAAAATTAGGAATTATACACATATCTGGAGTGGAGTGCCAAACCTAGAAGAGCAAAAAGAGGTATATCCATTTTGATAAAAAATATGTTGGTAAAAATTACAGTGTCTTGGGAAAGAAAATTGATGAAATAATTATTAAATTAAATCTCAAACTATTTGGAATACAGCTTATAATAATAGGAGCATACGCCATAAATGAGGATGCAATAACCATCACAGAAATTAATTTTGGTCAAACTGTCAGGAAATTTTGGACAAAATAAAAAAAAACATCAAGAAGTAATAATAACAGGAGATTTTAATAGTCGAGTAGGAATTAGAATGAAAGATGAAGTGATTGGACCATTGGGGAAAAAGTGGAAAATGATAATGGAGTTAGATTGATAAGTTTATGTAAACAACATGGCTATATAATAATGAATAGTTTCTTCCAACATCGGGAAATACATAAATACACATGGGTAACAGCCAACAAAAAGTCTCAAATCAATATTTGATTATATAATTGTGAAAAAAAACGTGATATGATAGTGAAGAACCACCAACCGAGAGATTCGTGTGGAATGCAAGATATGCGATCAAAAGTGTGAGCGATACCATTACAAACAATGCTGAATATGGACAGGATCACTGAACGAACTCATAAAAGACAAATCATCAACTTATAACTTAATGCTCTTTCAAGTGCCTCTTACCAACTTATTATTATTATTATTAGTATTATTATTATTATTATTATTATTATGGTGAAAGAAATTAGAGTGTATAGTAAACCAGATTTGCGGAACATGATTGATATGCTTTTTGGGAAAATTCATATTAACAAGTAGGAAAAAAAATATTGAAGTAACGGAAGACAGAACAAATACAACTCCTTTGAATGAACCAAGATATAAGTATGTTTTCTCTATGATGATAGTATAAAATATCTTTTTCAATCCAGATTAAAGCAAAAATTAATTTAGATGTAAATAAATCTGCCAGTGGAAATGTATGATCAAATTAAAGGAAGTATACATTCAGCAGATTTAGAAGCACTTGGGACAGAAAATAGAGAACTAAAAAGAAATAATGAATGGTTAATCACGATATTAAAAAATTAGTAGTAAGAAAAACAGAAAGCTCGGATGAAATGTTAGCAGATCACTCAACAACATCTCGAAACTTAATATATCACTTTAAATCATAAATCAAAGGTGGAAGTGAGAAGAACACAAAAAATTAGTACTGGGATAATATATGCTCGAATATAGATCATTCGATTGGATATGCTATATCCAAAGAAGCTTGGAAAACATTACAAAATATAGGAAATCAGAAAGAAAGAAAGAAGAAGATAAATATCAGTTGATAAGACCATCAGAATGGATGCAACATTATAAAGGTTTACTTCAAGAAAATAGAATCGAGATTCAACTTAAAGATGCAGATGTAGAATATAAATTTGACACTCCAGAGATAACGGAAGATGAAGTAAAAAGAGTTTTGAAAGAGGCAAAAAGCGCGGGAGAGCACCCAGGACCAGGAAATATTTAGACGGAACTCCTAAAACATGGAGGAGATATTTGAGTAATATTTTTAACAAAACGTTTTAATAAAATTGAATTTGGAGACGATATCTCAGAAGACTGGAATTTATCGTACATTACTCCTATTTTAAAAAAAGGTGATAAGAAACTGTGTTCCAATTATAGAGGTGTAAGCGTTTTACCCTCCAACAGCTAGGAGGTTTTTAAGTAAAATATAAATTTTAAACTTAAGAAGATAAAAGATAACTTAAGAGAAGAACAATGTGGATTCCGGAGTGGAAGATCATGTAATTGATAATATTTTCTGTATTAGACAATTACAAGAGAAATCCTAGCAAAAAATAAAGAACTACATATGACCTTATTGATTTAGAGATGGCATATGAAGTGTACCTCGACAATTGTTATGGACGGCAATGAGAAATCTGAATATCTGTGATAAATGGTTAATATTGTTAAGAGGATCTATAGTAATACAAAAGCTAAAGTAAAAATACAGAATACTTTAACAGAGGAATTCACAATGATAAAGGCCTTAAGCAGGGATGCAGGTTTGTCACCAATTCTTTTTAACATTTATTTATACCAGGCTCTTAACTTGTGGTATAAAAAATGTTCTGAAATGGGTATTCCTATAAGAGGAGAAGTACTGCAATCATTGTTGTTTGCAGATGATCAAATAATTTTTGCAGGGGATGAAGATGATATGAAATATATGATAAATAAACTAATGGAAGAATATAAAAAATGGGGACTGAATATAAATTTACAGAAGACAGAATATATGTGTTTGGGAAAGGATGTGGATGGCCTCATACTTGAAACAGGGAAAATAAAAAAAATGTGAATTTTTTTTAATATCTTGGGTCAATAATTACAAGTTTAGGGTACCTGTGAGAGAGATCTACAGACTAAAATTGCAATGACAAAAAATGCAACTAAGACATTACATGAATAATTTGGAATAATATAATTACAAAATGAAATAAAATGAAAATTTATAAGAGCATAATACATAATATTTTGCCATATGGTAGTGAAACTTGGTCTCTGACGGAATTACAAAAGAATAACATTAGAACAGTTTGAATTTGATATTTTAGAAGAAGCCTCCAAAAATCAAGACAGGGAATAAATAAGAAATTATTTCCTTTGAGACAAATGAATGTCACCACAGGATTGAAAATCAAACGCTTAAATGATATGGCCATGTACAAAGAATGAAAAATGAAAGATGGCCAAAAAATATATACCAATGGTCACCCGCTGGAAGAAATAAACGTGGCAGACCAAGATGGAAATGGAAAACCTACGTCAGATGACTAAGGAATTTGGAAGAGGGAGATTGGAACGATACAGATAAATGGAAACTGAAGACGGGAAACCTATTAGTGTGGGAAACCGAAGAAGAAGAAGATATTCGTACCTACTTCCATTATGCCACAACATAGAACATTGATGGCCTGGAGTGAGAGACAAAGAAGAAGGGATATATATTCCCGTACATATAATGATTAGCCAAATGCAAATTTAAATAGTAATAGTAATAACAAATGTCTAATTACACGTTATTGTTTTTTTTTAAATATGGCATATCCAAGCTATACTATACAGTATATTTCCCTTTATTTGTAAAATAATAGAAAATTAATGCGTAATGATATACTATATTTGTGACAAACGTTTTCTTTCTTCTTCTTCATCACGATTTAGGTTATTTACTAGCCTGTTCCGGCTCCAAATTGCTGCTCTTTCCATCTTTTCCTTGGTCTTCCCAAACTTCTTTTTCCTCGTGGGGAATAGCTGTATGCTGCTTTTGGTTTTCTATTCTCAGTCATCCTAGCCAAGTGTTCTTTCCAGTTTAGTTCTTTATTTCACTATTGTTGTGTTTATCCTCTACTTTTAGAGTTGTCTTATTTCCTGTGTTATGTTTTTTGTCTGTTCTTTGATATCCTGCTATTAGTCTGAGGGTTTCATTTCAGCAGCTTGTATTCTGGCAGATTATTCTGTTGTCATTGTTCATGTTTCGGATCCATAAGTAATAATTAGACACTGCCATTGTCTTGTATTAATTTCCATTATAGAGTCTTTTCTGGGTTTTATTTTTCAAAGTTCTTTTTTAGTGTTACTGTTATGTGATTAAACTTACTTAGTTTGTTTTATAACTGTTTCCGCTGTGTATACTTCGCAACCTAAGAAGTGATATCTTACCACTTGTTCTATTGGTTTATTTTCTAATATTATCTTTGTTCGAACTGGTTGTGCGCCCTTGAAGGCCTTTGTTTTTTATATTTCTGATGATATTTATATGTTGTATTTTTTTTATATTTAATTTAGTTTATATAGCATTCTTTGTAGTTCGTCCTCTGTTTTTGCTATTAAAATCTGGTCATCTGCAAAGGCTACTGTTTTTATTACTATATTCCTCCAGTCGTCATTTGCATCCATGACCTTTTCATGTCGGTAAAATAAATGTTAAAAAGAGTGGTTGATAGTGGACAACCTAGTCTAGCTCCTCCTCTTATATGTATTGTGACAATCGTAAACATATAAGGAATTGAGGTCGAAATTCGACCACTGGGCGACCTCTAGTACTTTTAGATGAGTAACGTTTTACCAAACATATTTATATTAATTTTATAAATGTTTTACTTTATAGTCTCTCAACTAGTTATTACATTTCTTGAATTCCTTCTTAATATGATTGAGATTCCTCAATGTGTTCGTTTGTTTCTCAACTGCACTGGAAAAAAAAAAAGTATGTATGGCCCTTTAACTTCTGAACATTTTCCTTCCTTTGGTTTCTGTTAACACATTATATCTTAGTTTGTATTTTTATTTCCTCTATGATAACAATTATTTATTTTGTCCCTCTCGAATATTTCCAGTTCCACAATAAATAAATGTGGTTTTTCTTTTACTTTTTCATCTTCGTTTATGTCGTCCGACCTTTAATTCTTTAGGATTTTAGAATTGTTACTTCTATGACAAAAAGAAGATATGCATCAACCCCAAACCTGGAGGACGCAGGTGGAATTTTGGTCAAGTTTTCTTCTGTAACCTTTTATGAAACCAATACAAGAAAGCAAAGCAGCAGTATTTATTATATATATATATATATATATATATTAAATATAGCTATGTGTGTGTGTGTGGGTGTGTGTGTGTGTGTGGTGTATGATATACCAGATAAGGGTTACCAAGGTTACTATCAGCCGAGCATACTGAACCTTGTTTTAACGAGGTAATAATAATAATAATAATAATAATTAATAATAATAATATTAAGAATATATACACAATTACAATAATAATAATCATAATAATTGCAATAATAACAAAATATTAATAACAATATTAATAATAATAATATAATAATTTAAAATAATAAATAGCCTTTCCATTTAAGGTACCTTACATGCTTGTACGCCACAGGGTCATAATGCGAACACGTATGTCGGAGGAGCATTTTTTAACAGGTGAGGAAAACCCCCAAGAACCCTCACCGAGGAAACGTCTCCTACTGGGATCGAAGCCTGGCCCGCTGTGTTTGGTGGCAACGATGTTACCCCGAGACCACTGTGTCTGGCTGGAATCATTATATGATAATTCTGAATATCAATTAACTTTACATAAAATAATAAACTATAGTTCAACTCATTCTTGGTCTACCAACTAGGCGTTTTCCCTCTGGCTTTCCTGGAAGCTTCTTGTAGGAAAGCCAGAAGGGAAAACGCCTAGTTGGTAGACCAAGAATGAGGTGGGAGAATAACATTAAACTATGATTTGAGGGAAGTAGATTATACAGGAAATGATTGGAAAGCATTAGCTCAGGATAGGGATGTATGGAGAACTTATGTTCGCGCGGCCATGAACCAACGGGTTCGATAGTGCCAGTGAGTAAGTAAGTATAGTTCAAAAAATTGACTACTACAATACATTTGAAAGGTATTGGTTCATATAAAGTAAAATCATTATTTGAAAAAAGTTGTATATCTTAGAATCTCTTTGATATAAGTATACAAATCTAGTTTAATCTAGAAGAGACTAAGTTGGTCCATTAAGGGGCACGATTACATGAATCTGATGCTGCTAATACATTACCTCATTTACTGTTCATTCAGCATGAATGTCTCACTCTAAGCGATCTCTAATTAGTCCCTGATTGAATTGTCTCGCTCACAATAAGCACGTATCACATGCTTCACGAACTGAGCACAGCGTGCAAAATGATACGAATTTTTATCTGCTTGGGATTATATGAAATGAGATTCTGATAACATTTTTAAAACGCAGAGCGCAAGGAGGACATATTTAAAGCTGCTGCATCTAGATTAGTACAGTAATATGTCTCGCGCCTCTCAGTGATGAAAGTAAAAATAATCCTCAACGGATATTATACACCACACAAAATAGGAAGTCTTGCAATGTAGTATAATACAATGATGGCTCTCTGGTCATGTAAAAAATCGGATTAGTGATCTACGATTTAAGGGAGATGATGGGTGAAACATTGACCATTTGAGATCAAAATTGACCTTTTTTTCTGTTTTTTTGTAGTAAAAAAATAGTCTGTACTCTAATGTATATTCGGCAATGTTTCAGAGACCTATGGCGTTTCTAGGTGCCCTAAATTACGTTAGAGTTAAAAGGTTGCGCCAATTTAAATGCCACATACAAGCAAATCTTTAAACCTTTTTTTTTTCCACACTTTTATTTTCACTGTATTTTTTTACGTTAAAAATTGAATGGAATTTTTAAATTTTGTCCTAGAAGTTTCAAATGTTTACTGCATATCCTGAATACAATGTGTATTAAGGTATTGCATGGGTTTTCATGATTGAAGTAGTATTTTAATAATAAAAAATAAAATGTGTGCAATTAATTTTTTTGTAATTCTACGCATGGGTACAACATTACTTTTTTTCTCCCTTTGTATTACACATTATAAGAATTCTAATTCATGATTTTTTCAAAATATTTTAGGGGTCTTGTAAAAAATCAGATAATTTGCTAAAAAACATTGTGGAACCTATTTAATTATAGTACAGTCAATGGATTTTTTAAATATAATATTTAATAAACTCGTAAAATAAATATACACACAAGAATGAAACTTAAACATATAATTATGTATCACGCAGTGGATGTTTGTACGAAAACGCAAGTATTTAGCTTCAACAAATGTAGAAAATATGAATTTCACCCATCACCCCCCCTTTACGTTCATGCCAGAAGGCTGTACGCTTGAATTTTTTTATTCTAAAATGAAATTATCCGACCTTGGTGGAACCCGATACCCTCGAAACCAGAGGTAAGAAATGTAATCCCATCGAGAGCGATTATTTCCGGATATAATAATTTACTAATTGAATGTTCCTATATGGCCGTACGTCTAATTGTGTATCCTTCAAATACGTAGTCCCTATATTAGGTTTTCATTACCGTTAAGGACTTTTAGCATGGATTCCACGGTAATTCTGTATTTTATGACTTCCATTTCTATTTAAACTTGGGCGGAAAAACTGCTCTATCACGGGAAACTGAAAAGCTTTATTTCCTTTTCCTATCAGTGAAATGAATTGCTATTGAAATCCACTCTACGGTGTTATGTAGTATATGTTGCTGGTTTCGAAACGCATCAGGTAATCACATATGGCTCACCACCGCCATTTTATTTTAAATGGGTCCAGGAACTTCGAGGAGGGGCTTACAAATTTCCCTTTGCCCCATTTGATACTCAAACAAGGAGTCATGAGGAAGTACGTACGTGGCTCCGCATTAGATTTCCATAACCACATATTGTGAAAACCTGTGGTTTGTTTAACCAGATTATTTCACATCTTAGATAATAGCGGAGTTCAATGGAATAGTTTATCATGCTGTTTGGTTATGTAATTTAAATGTAAGGCATTAACATTACATATAAAATATACCCAATGTAACAACATATTATTATTTAAGTAACCATTTTTTGTTTACTTTTTGACAATTTACCATCTAGTTCATGTGATAGTCCTGAGATCGTTAGGTGTGCAGGTGTATGATTCCTTTGTATTTTTTGTTGTTTTTCCTGATGAACTCTGATTTTTTGCAATTCCGAGGGAATGAAGCTACCAACACATTGTTCTCAATATAAATAATTTTTAAAACACTTTCTTGATAGGTAATACTTAGTAATGAATCGAAAAACATATCAATGCTTCTAGCAGCAGCAATTTTAATTTTTTGTTCGGAACAAAACTCCTCATGTAGCAATCAATTAATGAGAAGTAAGATTGAACTAATTTAACCAGTAAAATCGGAGCATTAGGAATGGCTGTTAACTTGAAGATAAAATTTAAAATCGCCCAAGCCTTTGCAATTTTCGATTTTTACAACGCAGCTCGGAAAATTTTATTTAAACAGGCGAACAAAGGTATTAACACAAAAATCGACAAAACCCTACCTTTAGAACTGTAATCTCGACAAAACACCCACCTTTAGAACTGTAATCTCGACAAAACCCCACCTTTAGAACTGTAATCTCGACAAAAACCTACCTTTAGAACTGTAATCTCGACAAAACCCTACCTTTAGAACTGTAATCTCGACAAAACCCCACCTTTAGAACTGTAATCTCGACAAAAACCCCACCTTTAGAACTGTAATCTCGACAAAACCCTACCTTTAGAAACTGTAATCTCGACAAAAACCCCACCTTTAGAACTGTAACTCTCGACAAAACCCCACCTTTAGAACTGTAATCCTCGACAAAAACCCTACCTTTAGAACTGTAATCTCGACAAAACCCCACCTTTTAGAACTGTAATCTCGACAAAACCCCACCATTAGAACTGTAATCTCGACAAAACCCACCTTTAGAACTGTAATCTCGACAAAACCCTACCTTTAGAACTGTAATCTCGACAAAAACCCTACCTTTAGAACTGTAATCTCGACAAAACCCCACCATTAGAAACTGTAATCCGAAATTTTAAATTCAAACAATATCGATCGCCAATTTTCATTTCCCCCAATTCTATCAATTATATGATTTAATTAACAAAATTGAAGTATATTCCATAAACCAATAAAATCAAACCATAAATTCAGACTTGCTAAGGAATTCTCTTAGTTTACGCAGTTCGTACGAGGTGAAATATATAAGTGCTAACAATTATATTATAGATTGAACTCCATTTTGCCACAGGCTTAAAAGACACTTGGCCAGCCAGATGGCTGCTGGATTCATATCCATATATGTTATTCGCAGTAGAAGGAGTTCGTGTAACCAGTATAAGAATGGAATTCGGTCAGCCCTTGTAACTGGTTTTCTCAACTTGCAATCGCTACTTTATAGCTACCAAAATTCTTTAGGATGCTAGGTGGTCACCTGTGATATAAAGTCCAATATTCCATGAGAAAAGTTCTCGAACCAAAGAACCAGAACTTACTTTTTTTTAACTGACTGCGATATCCCGAGTTTAATTCCGAAAAAAATACTGGAGCAAGATGTTAACAGGCATTCATCCTGTAGTTAATTCTGTCCTAGGGCAGATCTTCACTGCAATCATAGCATGTGCATGCTATGCCATGCAGATTTACTACGAAATTATAGGTGTGGTTGCTTCCCGTTTCTTTCCAACGATTGAGGGTGATAATGATAAAGATCATGATGATGGCCGGATGATTTTCGGGGACCCTTCGGCCCTAGGCTTCCTGATAATTGTCTTACAGGTGAGGAAAAAAAAACGAAAAAACCTCACCCAGGAATCTGTCCCGAACGGGAATCGTACCCGAGCCTGCTGCGTGGACAAGGCAGCACGCTCCCTCGAGACCACAGCGGTGGACCTTAACAGGCATAGGCCTATATAATTTGTATCATGGCTATTTTCGTTATCTGCTATGTAGAATTCTTGAAGATGTAAAAAATTATATATAAATAAATATAAATATAAATATATAAATATAAATATATTAAATATAAATATATAAATATAAATATATATATATACATATATATATATACATATATATATATAACATATATAAATCATAAATATATATAAAATATATATATAAAATATATATATATAAATATATATTAAATATATTATATAAATTATATATAAATATATATTATAAATATATATATATATAAATATATATATATTATATATATATATATTCCGAAGATAGCTTACAAATAGCAGCATATCAATTATTCAAAATTGCCAGCAAATATAATATGAAAATTTCCACATCAAAATCCAAAACAATGGCAATGTGTGGAAAAAACATACAACGGGTGAAAATTGAGATTGATGGAAAAATTATAGAACAAGTGTCAGATTTCTCTTACTTAGGAAGTGTATTTGCAGAGTATAAGAGTGACATTGATTCAAAATTACAAAAATATAATAAAATGAATGGGGTAATACGAAGACATTTTGGTAAACAGATGAGGACAGAGACAACAAACTAAGATTACATAACGTCACATCAAAGCTGCTCTAAAATACGGAAGTGAAATTTGGATTTTAAATAAAAGAAACTCTCATAAACTTCAAGTAAGCCAAATGCTCTTCTTACGATCATTGTTAGGAGTTAATAGACTGGATCACCAAAGGAACACTACTATCAGAGGAAAACTTGGAGTAGCAAGTTTAAATGAAGATATCCAAAGATACCAACAAGAATGGAAAAATCATCTCAGAAGAATGGCAAGCAGTAGACTTCCAAAATTGGCATTCCAATATACCCCAACTGGACATAGGGACCAAGGAAGACCAAAACATCGGTGGAAAGATCAAGACCATCTTCGCTAGGTTTACCGTACAGGCCACATGGCCTAAAACGAATTTGTTCATGATGATGATGATGATGATATATATATAGTTTTATGAGATCAACCTCAAAGCTTCATTACTTACAATTAGCTAAAAGTCTGGAAATACCATAGATATTACCATATTATTAGAAACAGAATTGAGGGGTCTAGTGAGCTATGCCACTTTGAGAAGTTTTATTTTAAGGTTTATATTTTTCCTTTTGCATAGTTTACATAACAATGAGTTAAAGAATAAAAAAGTTGACTCTTATTGTAAAAAATTTCGTAATATAATGCTTTATAAAACGCAATTTATTTCCATTTCTTCTCGAAGTGGCACAGTTCCCTCTCTTACTAGACTCCTCAATTAGCCCATTAACATCCGAGCGCGAACAACATCATCCTGTTACAGGATGACTTGCAGAGAGAGACTCGGACCAGTCATTTCTGTGGTACTAAAGATTTATTCACACACGTCTCTCAATGTTTATAACTTTTTTTCCACTTTCACCTCTGCTGTTAATCTGTACCACCCGCTTCCTAGTTAATAAGACATAAAACAAAGTTTAAAAAAATGTTATGTGCAGGAGAGTTGTATTTTATTGACATGAATAGCTGTTAATTTTCTCTTACAATTAAACTTGGCTTTGCAACAAATATAATTTGAAAACTTGTAATTGGAAAACTCTAGAACTTTGGATAAAGAAAACCAACTTGAGATGTGCGAATAAAGAGCGTAAATTTCAAAATACTGTATTCCACTTAGGTTTTCCCAATAAAACTTAGTGCAACTTAATAACATTAATAAATTTCTCGGAGAGCAATTAATAAAGATTTTTCACCAAATTCCTTAATCAGTTCCTATTAATTTAGCTAGGGAAAATTTCTGTTTTACTTTTCAAAATATTAGAGTTTTTATATATAAATGTACATAATATTTCTTCTATATTATTTATTAAAAGTAATCAAGCCTATGGAGGTTCATACAAAATGTCATATGCGGTTTTAATATATAGTTTATTAAAAAACTACGAAAGTTGCACAACATGGAAAATATCTGAAAGTAGAAGACACCACCCGTTTTTATATTTCTACTAATGAACTTATGAAGATAGTGGACTTTTAGCATTTCAATTCTTATAATTAATATTATGATGTCCTACTACAAGACATTATCTATTTCCGAAATATTCATAGAATATTCTAGTGTATTTTATATTCGTGATGGTCTGAATTCAAATCCTGGTGCGTCCAAAATGACTGGGATTTTACTCTGTTTCCCTCAATCATCAAGGCAAACGCAGGGTTGAAAATTATTTATCATTTGACTAATATCTTCATATTCCAACCTTTCACATCAATCCACACCCAACGGTTTAAGGCATCATGTATTGGTGCAGAGGAAGGGAATTGCGTTTGTTCGAGAAATTTTCCTGTAGAATATCGGATAATATATCATATGTGAGCACCTAGCATTATGAAGAATTTTGGTAGCTACAATAACTAGCGACTCTTGGTTGATAAAACCAATTATAATGTCTGGGTATCCGACATGCTGACCATATTTCGTTCTTATACCGGCTGAATGATCTCCTTCTTCTGCAAAAAACGTATGTGGACATGAAGCTAGCAGCCAACTGGCTCTCCAGGTGCCTCTTAGGCACTACGTAAACTAAACGAATTCCTTAGCAAGTCGAATTTATGGTTTAATTTTGATGTTTCATGGAATGTTGTTAATTGAATCGTAAGAGTTAAGAATTACATTGGGAGACATCAAATTTGGCGATTCATATTGTTGGATTTTTAAATTTCGGATTTCAGTTATACCCTCACTTCGAATAATAGGATTTTGCCGATTTTTGCGTAATACCTTTCTTGGCCTGCTTAAATAACATTTTGCGAGCTCCGTTGCTAACAATCGAAATTTGCGAAAGCTTGGACGATTTTAAATTTTCTCTTCAGGTTAACACCCAGTCATAATGCTCGATTTCACTGGTTAACTAATTCAACATTATTTATCCATTAATTGATGGCTATATACGAGTTTGGTTCCGACAAAAAAAATAAATTGGGGCTGCTTAGTGCATTGATATATACATTTGTTTGGTGTATACTAAGTAGTACCGATGAATATTTATATTTTTAAATCTTTACATGAGAACAATGTCTATAGCTTTATTCCCTCGGATCTTCCTGCGCATCTAAAGATCTTGACGCCCACGAAGTAGGTTTTAAATCTTCTAAAAACAAAAATGAAGTAAACAAATTAGAGATTATATAAAGGATATATTATTGTTATATTGATTGTATTTTATGTGTAATGTTGATACCTTATACTTCAATTACATAAAAATATAGCAAGATACACTATTTCATTGAACTTCGCTATGAATTACATAAACATATGGCAATATACACTACTCCAATGAACATCGCTATGGACTATGAACACCACAGGGTGTTCAAAGCATGTAGTTATGGAGATCTAATACGGAGGTACAAGGAGAAAGAAAAAGCTCATGCGCAAAGGCAGGGATATCTTATAACAGTCGGCTGAGAGTAAGACTTCAGTCTTATGCCATTAAGACCAATTGATAGAACTCTCTCTCAGTACTGAGGAATCAGAATTACTTAATTCTGGCCATTTTATGGCCTGAGGATATAATCAATATTGTATTCGAACATTCCTCACCTATTTATCAATTAATCATTTAGGATGAATAATTGCAGCAATATAACTCTTTTTGTTTTATAAATTTCAATTTTAGCAATTTTGAGAAAGATACAAGCATGGTATTTGTTGCGAAATCACCCACTACCCTGACAAATCAGGGCATTTTGTCTGATAATGTGTAGTCTCACAGACTATGAATCAACAAATTATAGAGTGTGTGAATTTATATTGCCGCATTATCGATACAAAACCTCCCTGTGGATTATCACCTTCGCGTGGTAGGGAGGCTTAGTACCAATGACCCAGACGATCATAACCGGGAAGCCTTGACTTGCGGTTAGATAAGAGGAGAGGGAAACTAAGAATAATCTGTAACGTGGGAGCAACGACCACACTGGAAGCTGCAAACACGGAAGACCTAAATGGCAGACACGGCGGAGATACAAATATCGGAACGGCGAAAATGGCGGAAATGGCAACCCAATCTCTGGGGATGAAATAAGAGACCCAGCTCGGGGAAACAAGAGCGAAGTCCTCAATGGCAGAAGACGGAAAGGGCAATCCTCCTTGTAGGGATAAAACACAAGGAAGCAAGTCCAAAGGCTTTAAGGAGGCAGCCCCTCCAAAGGACCAACACTGCAGAACGTTAGTAGCGTACTCAGGGGACACTTCAAAATACTTACAAGCTCCAAAGATATAGCCGGACTGTTCAACCGGTAACGACAAACGCAAAGCATAAGGACAAAGGTTTTGGAATTCAAGACCAAATTGAAGTAGCAACATGGAATGACGGAGGAATACATCATAAAGAAACCAAACTGTAAAGATAATTAAAAGAAAGAGATATAGATATAGCAGTGGTAACAGAAATAAAAATTAAACAAAGAGGAAGTCAAGATCTAAGGAATTATATAATGTTTTTATAGCGGAGTTGAAATAACAGAAAGAGCTCAAGCGGGAGTACCACTATTAGTAAGTACAAAATTAAGGAAAACAATAACTGTATACGAATGGATAAATAAGAAAATAATGCAAATAAGATGCAAAATACCAAAAGGAAATCTTACTGTAATACGGAGGAATCTACGCACTAGAGGAAGGCAGAAAACAAGAAACAACAGAATTTTACCAACAACTACAAAAGATAATAGACCAAACAAAACAAAAACTATTACTTAATCATAGCAGGCGATACAAATGCACGTATTGAGAAACACCAATAACAAATGTAACGGGAAATAATGGAGAAGAAACGCTAAATTATAATGGGAAAGTTACTAAATTTTGCATGCTTTAACCAATTGAGAATAACGAACAATTACTTCAGACATAAGGAAATGCATAAATATACGAGAAGTGAGAGAGTATCATGCTCTATAATAGATTACATTATGATTAATCAAAAAATGAAAAATCTAGTCAGAGACACAAGAGTCTTCAGAGGAAGCGATATCCATAGTGACCATTACCTATTGATTAGTAAAATAGATATACAAAATAAATGGTGTAGAAATTGGAATAAAGAAATAAAGAATAAGGAAGAAAACAATCAAGAAATTTATAAAATAGAATCGTTAAAAGAAGAATCGATACAAGATTTATACGAAAGAAGGCTCGAAAATTATACAAATGCGGAAGAGCCAAAAAATTAAATTGAAGAAGAATGGAACAGTATAAAAGGACTCATACATAAAACAGCAAAAGAAGTATTAAGAACAAAGAAAGTAGGAGGAAGAAACAAAGGTCTAAAAAAAGTGGGATCCCGAAATCCAGAAATTGGTAAGAGATAAAAAGGGGGCCTACTTAAAATACTTAAACAACAAGAACGGTCAAAACAGAATAGAATATAATAGAACGAGAGCATAAGTAAAAAAAATACCAGAAAATTAAATAGAGAACATTGGGATAGATACATAGCATAAATGGAACACAATATACACGGATGACAAGGCAAAGTATTTACATTTATAAGAAGCCTTAATTATGAAGTAAAAGACAATACAAATTTGCTGACTATACAAGATATAGATTTAGAAAATTATTATAAAGAACTCTGGACGGGCATACAAAATAAAGAGGAAATAACACTCGTATAAACAAACGAACAATATGCAGAAGTAAATGAATTAGAGATGCAAGAATGATAGAAATATTAAAGAAATGTAAACATAATAAAGCATGCGGGATAGACAATATAAACATATAATTGACAAAACATGCCCCAAAGAATTTTCAAGAATGATTATTAAAATTCTATAACAAGTGCTGGAAACAAAATGCAATTCCAGAAGAATGGAAAATTGGAAAAATAATCTCAATATTTAAAAAAGGCGATAAAACAAAGCCGGAAAACTATAGAGGCATAAGGGTACTATGTGCAGCATACAAAATATTTTCAAAAATTATGAAACAAAGATTAACAACTATAGCATACGCCAATAATATGCGAGAATGATCAGAGCGGTTTTTGTAAAGTATAGTAAGGCGTGCACAAAGCACTTATTCACCAATTTCACAAAAAATAAGAGAAAAAGCGAAGAGAATTCAACTTAGAGACGCACGTCATCTTTATAGATTATAAGAAGGCCTTTGATAAAGTGTCTAGACCAAAATTATGGAACACATTAAGTGAAAAAGGAATTCCATTATGCTTGATAGCAGTAATTAAGAAAATGTATGAGAAAACAAAAATAAAAATAAATCAAAGGGAACCAATACATATAACAGGAGGAGTTAGACAAGGTTGTCCACTATCAACCACACTTTTTAACATTTATTTCGACGACATGATTAGATCATGGAAGCAAATGACGACTGGGGGAATTAACGTAGGAAATATAGCAATAAAAACAGTAGCCTTTGCAGATGACCAGATTTTAATAGCATAAGCAGAGGACGAACAACAAAGAATGCTATATAAACTAAATGAAATATCAAAAAATACAACATGGAAATATTATCAGAAAAATAAAAGACAATGGCCTACAAGGGCGCTCATCCAGTTCGGACAAAGATAATATTAGAAAATAATACAGAGAACAATGATATAACTTCTAGGTTGCGAAATACCACACACAGCGGAAACAGATATAAATAATAAACTAAATAAGTTTAATTATATAGCAGGAACACTAAAAAGAACTTTGAAAAATAAAGCCAGGAAAGACTATATAATGAAATTATACAAGACAATAGCAGTGCTTATTATTACTTATGGATCCGAAACATGGACAGTGGACAACACGACAATCTGCCAGAATACAAGCTGCTGAAACGAGATTCTTCATTTCTTATCAAAGAACAGACAAAACATAACACAGAAATAAGACAACAACTAAAAGTAGAGGAATTAAACAGAACAATAGAGAAATACAGAACAAACTGGAAAGAAACTTGGCAATGATAACTGAGAATAGAATACCAAAAGCAGCATACAGCTATTCACCACGAGGAAGAAGAAGATTGGGAAGACCAAAGAAAGGATGGAAGGAGCAGCAATTTGGAGCCGGAACAGGCTAGTAAGTAAGCCTAAATCGTAAAAAAGAAGAAGAAGATCGATACAAACGATGAAAGAAACATTTTTTATACTTCTATGAACAATAGTATCAAACAGGAATGCAGTACACAAAAATTAAAAAATGATTTAATTATGGAAATATATATTTTTATACATTAGAGTGGTTCTATAGGCTAACTTCGAACTCCTTTCAAAAAACGTTAAATAAAAAATATATAACTGTTATTCTTCTAGATATTTTACAAAACATGACCTGATTTTTAAGAGAAGAGAGAGAGAAGAATAGATACACTATTATTTAAGAATAAAATACTACAAAATATTTAGGACCAGAAAGAAAGATGAGTGAAGAAAAATATTGTCTTTATATTAAATATGTCTTATATGGTAAAAAGTTAAATCTCGTAATCTGCAATGGGAGAATTGCGGCAAGAACTGAAAAAGAAAGACATAGATGACATTTTCTTGTCGTAAATCCAGAGGGAAAGTGCCTAGCGGGTAGGTAAAAAATTAAATTTGAGATAGGTGAAATCATATAGGGGAAATTTTTAAAAAGATCATGTGAGGATAGATATCTATGGAGAGCTTATATCAGCACCATGAACCACCGAGTTTTATAGTGCTAGCCAGTTAATTGTGTTTTACAAAGAGCCATTTCCGGGTTGGAAGGTAATCAGTAGTATAGTTGAATGAGCACGGAATACTCATTTCTTGATTAAAAATTGCAAAGTGTAGTCTCGTTTGAAATAATATTTAACAAAATGTTGTAAAAGTACTCTTTGTGCACATGAACACAGATAACTGCATTGCAAACAAACGTACAGTACTCTAACTTCAAACATTCGAAATTAATAGAATATTAAAATATAGTTTTCCCCTCATACTTATGGAATCAAATTATCATAAGTAATGCCACGAGTGATTTCCAAATTATCGATAAATTCACGACTCACGAAGTGAGGAATGAATTTATCTAGAGAATTTGGAAATAAAGAGTGGCATTTGTTAGGACTATTTAACGAATAAAATTAAGCTGTTTACTCACAGATCATTATTTAACTGTAGTTATTTTAAAATACTTATATATCTAATGTAAACGGCGATGTTTGAAAACAAATGAGAAACGATAGGTACGCTTCATCTGCTTCTTTTGTTTATCACTGCAACTAGATCATATTATTTCAGAATATTAAAAAGGAGGAGCTTTCTTTAATATGGTAATTATAACACTGATAAATTTTTCGTGAAACACGACTCTGATTGGTTGTAAAACAGAAATCATTGAAACGTGATTGGTCATTGACTCCCATTTGGGGCATGAGTTAAATAGTCATAAGTAATGCCACGAGTGATTTCCAAATTATCGATAAATATTCACGACTCACGAAGTGAGGAATGAATTTATCTAGAGAATTTGGAAATAAAGAGTGGCATTTGTTAGGACTATTTAACGAACAAAATTAAGCTCTTCACTAAAAACTAATTATTTTAATCTAGTTACCGGTGTTTTAAAATATGTATACAGTTAATGTAAACGGCGATGTTTGAAAACAAATTAGAAATGTAAGGTTATGTATATTCACTGCAACTCGATCATATTATTTATTGCCAAATAGGATCGCAATATTGTAGAATGCACTCTAGTGGAGAAATAATGAAACACATCAAACTATTATATCAACATTATGGGTTAATCATTTATACTTTGAATAAACAACTGAGTAAAATCACCGAATGTATTCATTATTTGCTATATTCAATGTATTTTTTGGAGGAGAAAAATAATGGTCTAACCTGTTCAGAATATTAAAAAGGAGGAGCTTTCTTTATCACAAAAGCAGAAGCTGGTAAAGAGAAATCGATAAAGAGCGAGGTAAACCACGACTGTCATTGGTGTAAAACAGAATTAATTGAAACGTGATTGGTCAATGACTACCATTTGCGACATGAGTTAAATAGTCAACTTTAATTCCTTAACATATTAGTTACTAACAAACAACAATTAAAACACTAACCATTATTATCATAATAATAATCATCATCATCCGGTATCATGACAGCAGCCTCCGTCTTCCGGAAACAAAACTCCATTCTTCTGTGTATATCCTCCAATCCTCTGATAATAATCACAGCCGCTTGCATACCTTCTATCCAGGTTTTCTTTGTCTTCCTTTCTTCTTCCTTTCCATTGAGATCCATTCCATAATAACTCTAAACTCTCTAACTAAAAAACAAATATGTATTCATTTCTATTATAAACTACAAATAAATAAAATACCTATAATGAATTGTATTGAAATGTTTGTGACTGAAATCTATGCAACCGCCTGTTTCTATATATATTTTTTTAACCACGATCTTTAACAACTAAGACGATTAGTGTCTGAGTTCAAATATGGAGATGAAAGGGTCAACAAATGTTTCTCAATAGCCAGTTTTGTTTTTTATTTAATATTATTTTATAGTTATTCAGGAATTTTATAGCTGAAGCCGTTTTCCCGTTTCCAGTCTCTATCATTTTCTAATTAAGGGCTTCATATTCTTGAAGCCCCATGAACAAATAACTACTTAACTCTGTGGTACCATCATCTTCTTGGTCTTCCCGGAATATCTATTTCTTCTGGTATCCTATAAAAATGTTATTTTTCGTGCCCTACATACATGACACGAGACTCGTGATATTTTTATCCTATCGAAACGTCATATTCAGGATATTTACACGCTAAAATTCAACGATTACGGCCGAGTTGAGTTGAACCTGCGGATCTCTGAACTAGAGGCGAGCATTGTAATCACTAGTGCATCAGAACAGATTCTCAAGTTACATATATATAAAGCTGTATTATTATTATTATTATTATTATTATTATTAATATTATTACTATTATTATTATTAACACGTTTACAAAGTATTATCACATTTTCTTGGATGTAATGTTCTAGACTCTTGTCGCTTTAAGCCAAATCGATGTTCCCAGTCCCGATCTTAGAATCCTTTTTTCATTCATCGGTTTTATTTATGTCTTGCAGCCAAGTGTTTTTCGATCTACTTCTAACTCCTCTTCCGTTGGAATCCAATCGAAAACTCTTCTTGTTAGCCTTTCATCATTCAATCGTTTTAAATGCCATACTATTCAAACTGTCTGCTTTTACAAAATCTATAATTGAATTTTCATCATTCATATGTTGCTTAATCACTTTGTCTCTTCCAGTTTAGAATATTTGGCTGATCGTCGTAAAAAAAATATATTTCCAGTGCTAATACTTTTGACCGCAAATTTTGACTAAGTTTCCAGGTTTCCGCTCCATATGTATAGCCAGACTGTGGACTACATGCTGATATATATTATTTTAAGTATAAAACTGAAAGCGAATAATGTTTAACCAGTTGAAGACGTCTTCCTACTTATTTATGATGTAATAATAAATAATAAAAACAAATTCCAGACCTAGAAGGCCTAGACGGTCTTACAAGCCGGGTTACTGGTCTCATATTTAAATATATAGCGACAGAGGGAATCTCGTTAATCCATTATGTCGTCACTATTAGATGACGAGGCATTAGGCTATCTTAAGAGAGTCGTAGTTAATCATCCAGTTAGTATTGGGATAAACATACGGATAGCACGTCGGTTTCCTCTAGGATTCATAACTTGATTTCTCAACGTGGGACCGTTACAAATTTTAGCTACCCAATTTCGTCACGATACTGTGTTCACATAGTAACCTAAATGTGATGAAAAAATGTCTTTCCCCAGGTTGTTTCGAACTAGCGCATATCTAGTTCTGCATCAATATCGCTCGGCTATGGCGCTGAACAAACGTAAATTGTATCACATAAAAATCCGCTGCCTAATTGAAGAGCTTATTTGCAAAGTGTCTTTAATCCATGAAATACAAAACTCCAGAAATCGCGATTTTTATTTTAAGGTATTTAATTTTTAAATGGAGTTTTCATTATAAGTTATGTTTATTTGTAAACATTGGCAGTACTGTCACGTACTCTCAAAAATCCTCCACCATTACAAGTGGTAGTAACAGTATCACATGACTTGGAGTTAAGACGTTTTGGAAGTAAACATAGTTTAAGGAAAGTTTTAGTAGGAGAAAGTAATATCTAATACTCGATAAAGTATGATATTTATTAAGTTTTGAAATAGACCGTCGCCGTGGCGTAGTTGGCATAGTCCCTACCGTCCACTCCAGCGACCCGGGTTAGATTCCCGGCGAGGTATGGGATTTTAAATCTCCACCTTGGGTCTGGGTGTGTGTCCTGTCCATGCGTCTATATGCGAGAATAAAATAAAGTTAACAAAAAAGGTAAAACAAGAAGGAAAAACAGTGTAAACGAAAAAAAAATGTTGCTTACACGAATGTATCACAATCTTTCAGAGTTCATTATCAGAAGAGTCATTTACTGCATCTGCTGCACTATTTGAAAATACTTTTTGCCAGAATGGCATTGCATGATGTTGCTGGATAATACCTAACTTACTTAAAAAATGAATCTTGTTCTACCTTAGTTTTGTTGTTATAAAATAATGAATGGAAACAATCTGCGGTAGAGAGCTCAGAAGTTTTACAAAATCAATAATTGTGATTACATGCCACTTTCGGTGTACTAGCGTATTTATGGTGTTTATCTTTGTTTTTGGCACACTGTGAAGGTACTAGTGCTCTTTTTCTCGCTGCCCGTCCTTAATGACTTACTAGGTCTTCTTCACAACTAGTCATTTGTTTTTCACTGATCAAAAAAAAAAAAGACATCACAGAAAATCACAGCTGACTGTCGTTCATCGACATGTAACAAGGAGTGCCGCCATAGCAGCCCCGTGATGAGTCACGTGCTTTGTACCGAATCAGCAGATTGGTCAAATGGATATAAGACATATTGGAAATAAAAACAGCTGGGATATAAGACACTTTGGAAATAAACACGATTTTCAAACCGTTTTAACAGGGGATATAAGACACTTAGGAACATAACTATGTGTTAATATGACACCTGACGGAATAAAGACTTTTGTTCGCATAAAAATATCCAAAATCACGAATTTTGGATTTAAGACACTTTGGAAATATACTCTTCAATTGTATTTATAAGCTGTAGTAGATAGATAACTGAATAAATGTTGAACACACTGTGCAATGGCATTTGTTAAACATTGCCGAGAACTCCCCACGGAATTTTAATGGTCGAATTATCACTTGAAGTGCCATTTTGATGTTTATATTTGAGTAGTACAGATCGGTGTGGAAAATGTCCCGTGGAAATTTGCGGTTCTATTAGAACTGGATGTTGTGTTGAGCATTCCTAGGTAGTTATGCTAATTGGTCCCAAATTATGACAGCAATATAATAATAAACTACTGCCATCATCATAACAAATACGATTAAACTCTTATGCAGAAAACAAAACCCCGCCTATCAGAACACCGTTTCTCATAATATAACAAAACCATAAAGCGAATGACTAAGAACGAAAATCGTAGATGTAATCATTTAAATTATTTATATTGACTATTTAACTCCTGCCCCAAATGGGAGTCAATGACTAATCACGTTTCAATGATTTCTGTTTTACAGCCAATCAGAGTCGTGTTTCACCAAATATTTATCAGTGTTATAATTACCATATTAAAGAAAGCTCCTCCTTACAATATTGCGTTCCTTTGGCAATAAATAGTATGATCTGGTTGCGCAGTGATAAACAAATGAAGCAGTAGAAGCGTACCTATCGTTTCTCATTTGTTTTCAAACATCGCCGTTTACATTAAAATATAAATATTTTAAAATAACTATAGTTACATAATGATTTGTGAGTAAACAGCTTAATTTTATTCGTTAAATAGTCCTAACAAATGCCACTCTTGATTTCCAAATTCTCTACATAAATGCACTCCTCACTTCGTGAGTCGTGAATTTATCGATAATTTGGAAATCACTCGTGGCATTACTTATGAAAATCCACATTTCCATCAAATCAATGGTATTCTAATCAGAAAATGAACTTCTGTTCTTATTTTTTATTTTATATTTTTATTTTATATTTTTATTTTTTATTTTTTTTTTGCTGATCGTTAGCATAGCATCCTTTCAGTGTTGTAAAATAGTTTACTTTATTTAATTATTTACCAGGTTTAATATCATCTTCCTGCGCCAATTAATCTACTGTCATTCTCTTCCACATCTCTCTGTCATTCTCTTCCACATCTCTCTGTCATTCTCTTCCACATCTCTCTGTCATTCCAATATCCATCGTGCAATCCGTCGTATCTCTAAACACCATCAATCCGTGTGTTATTTTTGGCAATCTTCTTCTTTTTCTTCTTCTCGTACCAAGTGGCACTCATATCTAGTATTTTTTGAGGATCTGGCTATTCTCATCTTTTTTTACATAACCATACAATTTTAATTTTTTATGAAATCCACAAATGCAGTTTGAGCTTTCATCATTTGTTTCATTACACTTTCTTTCTTATCTCTTCTAGAAATCCCAGCTGAACGCATCCAAAATTCAATTTTTGTAGAATTTAATTTACTTATCATTCTGTTTCTAGATTTCAATTCCCACGTTTGTGCGACGTATGTCATTGTAGTGGTTATTATTGTACTAAAATGTTTTTTAGAACTTATATTCTTATCCCATAAAACACACATTAATTTTGATATTGCGGATTTGCCTTTATTTATTCTCTCATACATTTCAGCATCACGACTTCCATCTGCACTTACTTTTTGTCCCTAAAATATACATATTTGTTAAGAACTTTTATGTTTCCATTGCGTCTTCTAAAGTGAGATTTTTTTATGATCTCCTGTTGCAACATACTTTGTTTTGTCCAAATTTATCTTTCATTCCCAATTTTCATATTCCTCTTATTGTCATCTACTCAAAACCTTCGTAATCTTCTGCCATCAGTAACTGATCATCAGCAAATATCAACGAAATAAATAATAACTTCTTCTACCTTTATTCCCATTCACGAACATTTGTTTTTCCATTGTGTTATAGCATTTTGCAGACATATTTTGGAATAAGTAATTTACTTTATTGAAATGTAATATTATATGCTAACAGCTAAATTCTTTCTCTCTTTCTCTCTCTCTCCCCCCCCCTTAGTTTTAAACTCCCCCCTTTATACATAGTGTACATAGCATACCCCCCCCCCGATTTGTTGGGAGAGAATTTATAATTGTGCATCACACTCGTACATTTTACCTCACGAGGACACGGAGGGCATATTTGACGAGTTATTAGCCGAATGGCAGTCACTTCCGAGACATAAACAGGTAAGACAAGACACACAATTCACTCATTATTTCACAATAAACGAGGTCAATATGAACGATTGTAATGCCCAGGTGTCCACTATCCCCTCCACTAATACATTATGCATTAGAACATGACATCAAATCTTTAGAGGATGAAGTCCGACAACGCTGGTGTTAATAAACTGTTAGTCTATGCTGATGATATAATATTATTAGGCGATAGCGAGGAAATATTAAGGGCCAAGACGCATGCTCTATTGCGTAACACTATGAAATTGGTGCTGGAAGTAATATGTCTTATTATATGGTCACACATAAAAATAAATTATGTAATGGAAATGGACAGTCAATAACAAATGAGGGAAATTGTGAAGAAGTGACTGAATTTAAATTCGTAGGAACAATAATAACAAACAAGAATGAAGTGCACAAAGATAGTAAACATAGGCTCAATTCTGGATATATATACTATTACGCATTGCGGGGACTCTTGTCGCTCCAACTTTTCTAAAAAAAAAAACTTAAAATATATATAACTGCTATTCTACCAGTAATATGCATGCGAAACATGGTCTCTAATTTTAATGGAGGAAAACAATTTCGAGTATTAAAGAATAAGGTTCTTAGGTAATTTTTTAGACCAATGAGAGATTATTAGATTGGTGAATGCAGAAGACCTACATGATCTTTATGGGACAGCAGATATAAAAAATAGTTAAGTCTCGTAGACTGCGTAAGGAATGACATATGCAAAGAGTGGAGAATGAAAGAGGAGTATAAAAACTCATTGTAGGAAAACCACAGGGAAAGCTCCCAGTAGGCAGGCCATGAATGAATTGGGAGAATAGCATTAACCATGATTATACAGATACACATAATATTTACATTATCGAAATAAATTAATACCTTGTGACCTCGCCAAATTGCCATAGAAGTAGCGTCCTATTTTTTTCTTATATTTTGAATCGTGTTAGAGAAATATTAGAAGTTAACAGTATGTTCTTATCCTGTTTACCCAGACTGAACTTAAATTTCATATAGCATGCTTTGGAACTACAACAACGTATCTGAAATTAACATTGATTAATTAAATTTAAATTATATGCAGACGATCGTAAATGAATTTTGCAAAATTTGAGGCCCCACAATTGGAGTTTCGAAGCACTCTGCAATACAACATTACAAGGGTGTTTGACAGTGAATTCTTTGAACGTTAAATCAAAGTATGAAGGTAGTCCAATTATTCCATGGGAATTAGTTCCCTTGTTAGTGCCAAGAATGCAATTTGCCAAAATCAATAAACATATTTGGTTATTAATGGGCTAAGTTAGAATTTAAAAAATCATTGTTTAAAAAAGGAGATAGATGAGAATGTAAACATTACAAAAGAAATAGTCTACTTAATTCAATTTATAAAATCTGTGCAAGGATTATTAATAAAAGACTTAAAATAATAACAGAAGCAATACTAGAAGAAGAACGAAGTGTTTTGGAACGGGGCGATTAACAACAGATAATTTATTCATATTACAGCAAATATTTGAAAAAAAGGAGAGTACATAGCCTACAGACGCATGTTGCTTTTATTGATTTTGAGAAGGCATTCGATCGTGTTGATAGAGTTAAGGTATGGAAATTATGGAAATACATGGCTACAGCGCAAAATTAATTTATGTGATACAAAGTTTATATGAAAAATCTGAAATTATAATAAATATAGGCACATCAAAGACCGAACCAATTTTAATCAATGGAAGTGTAAAAGAAGGGTGCAGTTTATCACCTGCCATTTTTAATTTATATATTAATGACATCATCCAAAATTGGAAAATTAATGTTAATGTAGGTATAAGAATGGACCATTTTAAAATATTAAATGTTTTAATGTATGCTGACGATGTGGTTATTATTCAAGGAAATGAAAATAATTTACAGCACTCTTTACATCAATTATATCAGTTATGCCAAGAGTATAATTTTAAAATATCAAAGGAAAAAACGAAAATAATGGCATTTTGGGGAAGTGAACATATAAGATCAGAAATCTTAATAGACAATAAACCTCTGGAACACTAACAGGTTTTAATTATTTCGGTTGTAATTTTACTATGAACATAAAACTAGAAGAGACCTAAATGTGAAACTGCCAAGATTTTAAATGATATTTGGAACTAAACATAAAACATTAAGGAACGAAGCAAGAGTAGATACTATATTAAAGTTTTATAAAACATTGGCAGTTCCTGCATTACTTTATGGGAGTGAAACTTGGGTAATGACCAAAAAATTACAAAGTAAAATACAAAGTTTAGAAATAAACTTCCTTATAAGAACAAAAGGTTGCACAAGAATGGATCGGTTATAGAATGAAAATACAATAACAGAGTTAAATATATATCCATTAAATGATAAAATAAAAGGATGTAGAGAAAAGTGGTTTAGACATATAGAAGGAATGATCGTAACATGATTACCAAAAGCAGCATTTAACTACAAGCCAAGAGGTTCAAGGAATGTAGGAATGCCAGTGAAAAGATGGACAGAACAACTGTGAGGCGGAACTAGGATTTTGCCTAGCCATGAAGTGAAGAAGAAGGGAAGAAGATTAAAAGAGTTGTGATTAAATTAATCAGTACAGGCACCTTTATTGTACAGAGATTAAATGCTTGGTGTAATATTTAAGTTACATTGATCTATTCTAATGTGTTACTTAGCTAACATATGCAGTGGGTAAGAAGGTATACCTGACCCTTCAGCTCAAAATCATCCTTTTATTTATTAATGCCCTCTACCAGCTTATACACGAATACATCCCCTAAACAAACATACGGTTACTCTAACATAACTAAATATTTGTTGAGGAATTTAACTATTCACTAACATTGTTAATAATCTCTGCTATAGCCGGTCACAAGGCCAGATGAGAAAAGAGTTTGGGAAGGAGTAAAACCTTGTTACAAACTTTCGTCAATCGGGTTCCAGATGGTAATACATTGTAAGAACCTCTTGTCAGGGTTACGGTTAATTCCTCAACGGCAAATTGGGCGGAAATGGAAACCTTTGGAACGAAAAGGAAGATGGAAGAGAGAACATTTTTTTTTTTTTTGGTTTATAAAATAGGAGGAGGAATCACTGGCTTGCGGGGAATGGGCACATCAAAAGCTTGTTGTCTTGTAAGCCCATGTTTTCCTTAACTGAGATTAGGCGCCCTCCCCCTACAGGGAAGAAATTTGAACCATACTAATTTAGTTACACTTGTTTTCGTATAGGGGACAATCCATATCAAATCGGACAGCAAAAAATCTTGCAATTTATTTCTTTAAATTTTATGTATCCCTAAATATAGTGAATACATTTATAAACGTATTACCCCGTCAGCGTGGAGCGACGGTGACGTGTACGCAAGTTGAATTCTTCACCAAATGCGGAACGACGTGACATGTACGCTAGCTACACGCACTGCTTTAAACTGTAATTATGACCTTTGTGTTTACATTAACTATTTACAGTTTATACAAATTTTATGTAGAGACTTCAAAGTTTATATTAGTGCATATATTAACTGATTACGGCCCATCAGTAACAAGTTTAAAACAATTTTATATTTGCATTTATTCTTGCGGCCCTCTGACATTTTTCTTAAATTTATAACTTGATAAAGGATTTCTTATAAAACTAAATTTCGCCTTTTTTTGTAGATTAGCTTGTCTATCAAATTGAATCTATTTTCAAATCTCTTCATTTTTAATAATAATGTCGCAAAATTCAATATATATAAAGATCCAACAATGTTATTTCCGATTTACGCTACAGTACAAGACCACAACAGTAAATTTCAGATATATATATATATATATATATATATATATTTCAAATGACGATATCCTTACGTTATGGAAAGGTAGTTAGTCTACAATTCAGTCAGTATCGAAAAGGTAAAGTGGTCCACTACAGACCTTAGAAGGTTCTTGGGATATTAGGAGGTCAAGGCTCCCACTTTTCTAAACTATCGGTACTTGATGTAAGCCGAGTACTTATTTCTGTCTGACGGCCCATAACAAGCATCTGGTACTCATTTCAGTTAGAGGCTGAGTCAACCCCGGGTTCACGGTGCCGCTTCAAGGTTTGGTTCAGTTTAAAAATCCTGATCCACCGGGACTCAAACCCTCGATCTTCCGGCTTGTAGCATGTTGATCTTTTAAGTCCACACCTCCGGCCGAAACTATTAACCTATAGTTTTTTTTTTTGCACCCTTCTTTTACACTTCCATTGATTAAAATTGGTTCGGTCTTTGATGTGCCTATATTTATTATAATTTCAGATTTTTCATATTAAACTTTGTATCACATAAATTAATTTTGCGAGGGTGAAGCCATGGATTTCCATAATTTCCATATATTAAATCTATAAACACGATCGAACGTCTTCTCAAAATCAATAAAAGCAACATGCGTCTGTAGGCTATGTACTCTCCTTTTTTCAAATATTTGCTGTAATATGAATAAAATTATTGGTTGTTGTTAATAGCCCCGTTTCAAAACACTTCGTTCTTCTTCTAGTATTTGTTCTGTTATTATTGTAAGTCTTTTATTAATAATCCTTGCAAAGATTTTAAAACTGTGAATATTAGTAGGACTATTTCTTTTGTAATGTTTACATTCTAATCTATCTCCTTTTTTAAACAATGATTTTTTAAATTCTAACTTAGCCCATTAATAACCAAAAATGTTTATTGATTTTGGCAAATTGCATTCTTGGCACTAACAAGGGAAACTAATTCCCATTGAATAATTGGACTACCTTCATACTTTGAGTTTACGTTCACAGGATTCACTGTCAAACACCCTTGTAATGTTGTATTGCCAGAGAGTGTTCGAAACTCCAATTGTGGGGCATCAAAATTTTGCAAAATTCAGTTTACGATCGTTCTGCATCCAAATTAAATTGAATAACTCAATGTTAATTTCAGATAAGTTGTTGTAGATTCCAAAGCATGATATATGAAATTTAAGTTCAGTCTGGAGGAAAAAGGGATAAGAAAACATACTGTTAAAGTCTAAGATTTCTCTATCACGATTCAAATCAAAATATAAGAAAAAAAATAGGGACGCTACTGCATTGGCAATTTGGAGAGGGCACAAAGTATTAATTTATTTACGATAATGTAAATATTACGTGTATCTTGTCTGAATCATGGTTAAAATTGCTATTACTCCCAATTCATTCCTGGCCTGCCTACTGGGACGCTTTCCTCTGTGGGTGGTTTTCCTACAATGAGTTGTATATACTCCTCTTTCATTATACACTCGTTGCATATGTCATTACGTAAGCAGTATGACGAGAATAAACTATTGTTATATATGCTGTCAATGTATAGATAAGGTTAGGTCTTTATGCATTCACCAATCTAATAATCTATCATTGGTCTAAAAAAATAAATTAAGAACATTATTCTTTAATAATCGAAATTGTTTTCCTCCATTTAACTTTACCGAGACCATGTTTAGAATGAATATTACTGGTTTAGAATAGCAGGTACATATATTTTAAGTGTGTTCTTTTTTAGAAGAAGCTGGAGCGACAAGAGTCCCAGCAATGACGTAATAGTATCGAGATCCAGAATGGAGCCTAGGTTTAATATCTTTGCGCACGTCATTCTTGTGGGTTATTATTGTTCCTACGAATTTAAATTCAGCCACTCATTCAAAATTTTTCCTCATGTGTTGTTAACTGTCCATTTCCATAACATAAATTTTATTTTATGTGTGACCATGTATATAAGACATATTAATTCCAGCACCCAATTCATAGTGTTACGCAATTGAGCATGCGTCTTGGCCCTTAAGATCTTCCTCGCTATCGCCTAATAATATTATATCATCAGCATAGAACTAACAGTTTATTAACACCAGCGTTGTCTGACTTCATCCTCTAAAGATTTGATGTCATGTTCTAATGCATAATCGTATTAGTGGAGGGGGATAGTGGACACCTGGGCATTACAATCGTTCATATTGACCTCGTTTATTGTGAAATAATGAGTGAATTGTGTGTCTTGTCTTACCTGTTTATGTCTCGGAAGTGACCTGCCATTCGGCTAATAACTCGTCAAAATATGCCCTCCGTGTCCTCGTGAGGTAAAATGTACGAGTGTGATGCACAATTATAAATTCTCTCCCAACAAATCGGGGGGGGGTATGCTATGTACACTATGTATAAAGGGGGGAGTTTAAACTAAGGGGGGGGAGAGAGAGAGAGAAAGAGAGAAAGAATTTAGCTCTTAGCATATAATATTACATTTCAATAAAGTAAATTACTTATTCAAAATATGTCTGCAAAATGCTATAACACAATGGAAAAACAAATGTTCGTGAATGGGAATAAAGGTAGAAGAAGTTATTATTTATTCGTTGATATTTGCTGATGATCAGTTACTGATGGCAGAAGATTACGAAGGTTTTGAGTAGATGACAATAAGAGGAATATGAAAATTGGAATGAAAGATAAATTTGGACAAAACAAAGTATGTGGCAACAGGAGATCATAAAAAAATCTCACTTTAGAAGACGCAATGGAAAAATAAAAGCTCTTAACAAATATGTATATTTTAGGGACAAAAATTAGTGCAGATGGAAGTCATGATGCTGAAATGTATGAGAGAATAAATAAAGGCAAATCCGCAATATCAAAATTAAATTGTGTTTTATGGGATAAGAATATAAGTTCTAAAAAACATTTTAGTACAATAATAAGGACTACAATGACATACGGCGCACAAACGTGGGAATTGAAATCTAGAACAGAATGATAGGTAAATTAAATTCTACAAAAAATTGAATTTGGATGCGTAAAGCTGGGATTTCTAGAAGAGATAAGAAAGAAAGGTGTAATGAAACAAATGATGAAAGCTCAAACTGCATTTATGGATTTCATAAAAAATTTAAATTGTATGGTTATGTAAAAAGAATGAGAATAGCCAGATCCTCAAAAAAATACTAGATATGAGTGCCACTTGGTACGAGAAGAAGAAAAAGAAGAAGATTGCCTCGCAAATTTATGTAATAAACGATTTGTAGTGGGATTCAATGGATCTAATTGATATACTCGTAGATTTATGTTATGCCAAGGATGTTTGTCTGATGGCACACAGGTTCTCTGACGTCGAAAGCAAATTAAGATACTTGGATATAAAACAGCAAGCACACTGGAATCTGCCTAAATAAACATAAAACCAAAATAATGAGGGAATATAATGCAACAGAAATACGATAGAAATTCTATGGTAGAAATAAATTCTACAGGAGGTATCCGAATTACAGTTTTAGGAAGCTTGATATAAGAAAAAGAGGCCCAGAGGAAGATATTAAAGCCAGAATTTTAAAAAATCAAAAGATATATATGGGACAATCCGTATCAAATCGGACAGCAAAAAAATCTTGCAATTTATTTTTAATTTTATGTATCCCTAAATATAGTGAATACATTTATAAACGTATTAATACAGAAATTTAATTTTTATCATTTATAGATTCGTAGTTATGATGATCTAAAATTATCGTAAATATGATAAACTAAAACGTTTACTAACTAATATTTCTGAAACAGTAAACAGCAAAAATTTGTTTCAAAAATATTATATAGGTGATATCATGTAGTTTAAAGTGTGTTATTTTATAATTAGGATATTTTTTATTTTCGGTGTCAATTTTCTGTTTTATGGCGGTTTACTGCAGTACATATCAAAAAATGAAAACGGAAAAAATACAGGATACTACTCACGTAATAAGGATTCATTTCCAGCAATTACCCTTTTGGAGAGTTGAATAGTTCAGACAATATAAATGTTTTTATTCTATTTTCGTAACAGAACTCGCTGGTCCACGGCGCAGCAGATTTATTTCACGACCAAGGTCGCGCGCGTACTTTATTGAAAGAGCTTCATCAGTGACTTTTTTTTTTCAACTGTCATTAAATCGAATAGATTATTATATGTTCTTCTTAATGGAACAGTACCGTAAATTTATAAAAGTGGCGATATTTTAATTCTTACGCAGTAGATATTTATTTATCAAATTTTATTGCTGAAGTGAGAAGTAAAGAGCTCTGTTACTTACGTTTACTGTGAATTATTAAACAAATTATTTATATGTAACTCACTCACTGGCTCTGTGGAACCTATAGGTTCATGGCAGCGCGGACATAAGCTCTCCATACATCCCATCCCGAGCTAACGTTTTCCAATTATCCCCTGTGTAATCTACTTCCCTCAAATCATGTATAATGTTATTATCCCACCTCATTCATAGTCTTCCAACTGGGCGTTTTCCTACCAGAAATTTCCAAGCACCTCTTTCATCCTCCATACGTGCCACATTTCCTGCCCATCGCAGGCTACGAGACTTAACTGTTTTTATTATATCTGGCTTCCTATACAGATCATTTAGCTCACTATTATGTAGTTTTCTCCGTTCACCTGTCTGTTCATCTCTTTTTAATCCAAAAATTTTCCTAAAAGCTTTATTCTCAAATACTCGTTCTTCTGCCCTTTTTTAAAACAAATTATTTATTTTGTTACAATTTTTTTATTACAGTTTTAAATAAAACTGCCTGATTGATTTGCATCTTACCTCACTAATCGTCAGCAATCAGTTTCTGTTAATAATCGCATTTCTTCCTGGCGCTTGGTGAGGAAAGGGTGGTACCTCAAGGCGGCGTCCTCGCTCCTCTTCTCTTCTCGATTTATTTAATGACGTGACCAAGAAACTACAAAACTGCAAGCATCATCTTTACGCCGACGACTTACAGATTTACACACACTTTAGGCCTGACGAAATTAATTAATATATTGACAAAGTAAACACTGACCTCAGGCATATATCTTTATGGTCCAGACAATATGGGGGCTGAAACTAAATGTAAACAAAACGCAAGCAATAATTATCGGACATCCAAGACTATTACACTACATAAACAATGGCAATATGCCGGCTGTCATATTAGATAATGAACAAATTCCTTATACCGACGTCGTTAAGAACTTGGGACTTTACTTAGATTCTAATTTAAATTGGCATGTGCAAGTAAAACAAACATCTAAAAGGATCTTCTCCATAATGCATTTCCCTAAAGCGACTTATTAACATTTTCTCCCTACAGCTCTTAAAAAGAAATTTTAATCCAAACTTTAGTGATGCCGCATTTTGACTACTGTGACGTTCTACTAACTGACATAAGTGACGGATTGTCGGACAAACTGCCAGCGTTGTCCATAATATGTGTATCAGATTCATATTTAATGTTCGAAAATACGATCACATTTCTCCATTATTCCACGAATTGTCATGGCTACATCTAAAAGAGAGAAGAAAATCGCACTGTTTAATTATCTTATTTAAGATCCTACATACCTCGACTCCCAATTATTTATCATCCCGTTTTCAGTATTTATCCTCAAACCATAACTTAAACACAAGATCACAACATAGTTTCTTGCTTAATATACCGCAACATAGGACATCACATCACTCCATGTCATATACCATCTTCACTTCTCGCAAACTGGAATTCTCTACCACAAGAAATAAGGGGCTGCCGGACATTGGCATCTTTTAAAAGAAATCTAAATTTATATTTGCTCTAACCTCGACTTCATTATTACCCAGTGTAAGATATATATATATATATATTAATTGGTGTTTTCTCGTATAATTTATCATATTTACTCGTATATTATTATTATTATTATTATTATTATTATTATTATTATTATTATTATTATTATTATTATTATCGTATCATTATTGTTATTACCCTATAAAATATTGTTTGTACATGAAATTTACTTTGCTACATTTATTGTATATTTAACTGTTTATAATTAGTATAGTGTATATCTATATTTGTCAAATATTTATTTGTATTTGTGCTGGTTGAGTGGAAGAGAGGGCCTTATGGCCTTAACTCTGCCAGAATAAATAAAGTATTATTATTATTATTATTATTATTATTATTATTATTATTATTATTTATTATTATTATTATATATAAAAAACTCTTTCATCATTAATTGAATAAACTGGTATAAATTTTTATTATGTTATAATTACTAATTTCAGTCTTAAAATAACTTTTTATTCAGTGTATTTTACAGTACCCTGAAAACTTTGACGAAATAGTATTGTTTTAAGATATCACTTCCAAATAAAACCGAATTTTTTAATACTCGTACCACTTCCTACCAAACGATAATAATGCAATGACTGCAAGTCTTCCTTAAAACATCTGTTTTACATAAACAATTCTCAAGTTCAGACAGTTGAATTACATCAGTATGTTTAGTGCATCTCGTCATTTTAAGTGTCACAGTCAAATTTTAAAATAATATCTTATTGTTTTTAACTCACAAGTTTGCAGATCTACAAAGACTGAATGGTGAGTTAGAAGTTAAATATAATTTTAATTATGCATTTATTAGTATACAATTGTTATTAACAATATTATGTGTTAATATATAATTTTACAATTTCTTAAATGTTTCTGGAATGAGAGAATAATCGTAGAGGTATACATTTTGTGTTATAAAAAGGAGAATAATGGGAAGTTTAGACATTAAATTACTTACTACAATAATTTAGCTTATAATAAAAGCTAATATTATCGTGCATTTTATCATCATCTTAGATATGTCATGAGTAGGGGATGCAAGATCAGTAAGTGACACCAAGCCAATAAAATATATTTATACCTTTTAAATATTACTTGTAACAGCATGAAAATTTATAAATTATTATCGATAGCTTAACGTTACTTACAGTATTCAACATCAGACATTGGTGTAGGGTACAAGTACAAAATATTACAACACATTACAAAACTACTCTCTAGAAAATATTTTTAATAGGCCTACCAGCTTGAATTCGTAGGTGCTTAGTAATTTAAATTAAAACTATACATTAGCCAAAATTAGCACAAAATTAACCGCCTACTGAATATATCAATAAAGATTGTTATATTTAATTACGTTTATTATGTGGCAATTTATTTCAAGCGCGAGGTTCTCCTACGTACCATAAATTTACGACACGGGACTCACGGATTTCCTTCCTTCTGGAGGAAAGCTACATTCAGAATTGTTACGCCTTTAAAATGTCATTGATTCCTATCGAGTTTGAACCCGCGAACCTCGGAATCGGAGGCGTGCAGAGTAACCACTTGTCCACGTCGATGATGATGATAATGTAATAATTGTAATAATGATAATAAAAATAATGTAATGATGATAATAACAATAAAAATATTTGTAAGTGCGCAAAGGACTATTACCAAGTAGCTCCGTCATTGTTTGTACGAGCGAGTGATCTCCACTCACGCGAAAGGTATTGCGGGCAGTCTGCACATAGGAGATTTTAGGAAAAATAATTATTTTTGGTAGTTTCCTTTCAAGACTCCACTTTAAAACTAATTACAAAAAATTAACTGGTGTTCAGGTAATAATGTGGCATTTTTTGATTTTATAAAATTTTGGTGAGGAAGGTCAATTGCATATTAATTGCATTTACGCCTTCAGAAAAACGTAAATATTAACATACTAATTTTCAAGCGATAGAGCATAAAATAATCTATAATGTGACTATTTTTTCAAGTTGAGGGAATAGCCTACTTCGAGAAATGTATTTTATAAAAGAGACTATTTAAAAACAATACGATAAATTGACAGCTGTATTACTCTTTAATTACCACCAAGCGAAGACTTGAAATTCGGTTCAGATATTCAGTATATCATAAAGTTTCACTGTAAAAAAAATTGTAAACTTTAAAGATGTGAGTTCAATTTTCACAATTTTTTGCCGATTTCGTAGGGAATGTCCCATATATAAATTTCGTGTCACATTGTTTGTCCGCGATGAAATCCTAAACTACTGAACCGATTTTAATACAATTTTGCATACTGTGTGCAGATTGATCCAACTAGAGACTTAGGGTAGTTTATAACTCAATTTGTAGTCGCATTATTTTTTATTGCAAATTATATGTTTATTTTTTACATAGAGTTATAATTATCTGTGAGTTCCATACGATTCTGACAGACGGCAGTGTAAGTTAATTTGGTAAGGTAATTGGTTTATTATTTAACAAAGAGAGATCCAGATGGCTGTGCTTTTTGTTGGAACCGCGAATTTGAATTGAATTACAAATATTGATTATTTCATAATTTAAGTGTGTTCAGTGTTTATTTTTTTTTCAAAATTATTAATTTCGCGTGTAAGTATTAGTTTTAAGTAATCTGGCTGAAAGACAGGAAGTTAATTAAAATTTTTAACGTATACCTTAGCCACAGCAACGCGTGGACGGGACTTCTAGGATATATATATAATCACCTTACTTCCTCATCCTTCCACGAACGTTGCTGTTTCCATCTCATGTACGTACAAATGGTATTCAAAATGATACACATATTTCATGCTGTTTTTATCGATCTTTATGGTATAGGGGTTACGTTTCTTGCCGCTAGTCTCTAAACTAGTGGATTCAACCCCAGCCAGAGTCGATCGATTTTATTAGGGAGGGGCTATAAGCAGTTGGCCTCTAGTCGGAAAATGTTTTGGGTCGTGAAAGAATATTTAGTGTAAATTCGAGCCTCTGAGCGAAATTTAATCTGCATTTTCCATCCACAAAAAAACTTAAGATGTTTACAGGTGCGTTTTTGAGGTGATGAGTTAACCACATATCACTATAAGATAAATTTTGGGAATAAGCATAGAGAAATTAGCTTGGTTAAATAATGCTCACAAGGGAGCACTCTTGCCCCATAATGGGGTTGTACAAGTAAGAGAGAGAGAGAGAGAGAGAGAGAGAGTCTATGTCTCCTCGCTTTCAAGTGCTATTATCCTCTATGTATAATCGAACCAATATCTGTAACTTTAGATCCGTCGTCACAGAACTTCACACTATTTGTACTCCTATTTGTATCACTTCTAGATCCTAGAATTACTACGAGAAGAGATTTTGGGTTACCGTACTTTACTTATTGTAAAATATATTTAAATATCTGTATTCTATAGAATTGGTCCGCAGATAAAATTCTGGATTTATGTTCGTTTCTTCAATTGTATATAATAAATTTAAATTTTAGTTACATTTTTTTTTTAACTTGACATGACAATTTATTCACTTACATTATTATGTTTCATATATTCGCACTTGGTTTCAAGTTCCATTGCCGTGTAACCCTCGAAAGGGGACCCTGGAACATCGGACTCCCACAATACTTGTGGATTTGTTGCTTCTGTTTTGACGGTATATTTATCAACAAATCCTCGACGGAAGGGGACCCTGAAACTCCGGACTCCCTCTTTAGTTAGATTGTGCAAATGTAGTTATGTTTACTTACCATGGCTATGTTATGTTAGTATATAATTTTCTGTGTCTTATGGTTACCATAATAATAAATAATGATATTGCAAACTCGTATTGAAAACAGGATCGGGCCAGGGGAAGAGATCAGATGAAGCCCCATATTTATAGAGGTTTTTTTAACGACAAGGAAGCTGGCCGACGACGCCTGATGCGGATGAATGAAATGAAATGAAACTGATGAATGATATAGAGAAATGGGGGAATGAAATTTGTGGCAGTAGAAAACGGGAGATATCCCGAGAAAAACCTACCCTATCTCCGTTTCATCCACTACGAACCCACATGGAGTGACCGAGACTTAATCTCGAGAACCCAGCGGCTAGATACGAGCGTCTAACCGTTTGCGCCACGGAGCCGCCATCTATTATATTTATGGAGCGGTAAAAAGTCAGTGATAGGTTTATGAATAGGTTATAAAATGTAAACTGAATACGTTGATCCGAGCCATCTGAACTTCTCTCATACAGAATGTTTTGAAAGTAATAAAAAACTGCGATTTTTCCACATATGGATTCGGAGTTTTTTAATATAGAGAATGGACAATATTACGAAAAGACTATTTGTGAATATATTATATGTAACATTTTGGACTAATACAAAATATACAGAGAACTCAGTGGAAAAAACAACATAATACTGTCCTACATGATTTTATAAGACGGGAAAACCAGATATTTTAAGTGGAATTAAGGCTCGTATACTGCAATGGGTAGGAAAGTTGAATAAATGGTGAATCAAAGAGGAGCACGGAAACTTACAAAATGTACAGAAGGAAAGCTTCCAGTTGTTAGGCAAATATTGAGTTGAAACATTAACTGTCTTAATTTGAGGTATATAAATTACATAGAGAATTATTAGAAAACATTTCATTAGAATGCCCGTGCTGGTATTAACTAGCGGTTTCGTTACAACCAGACAGCTACTCTGATGATGATGATGATGATAATAATAATAACAATAATAATAACATCATAATAATAATATCAATAATAATAATAATAATAATAATAATGTTATAGATGAATTATGCAGACACAGTAAGTATGGCTTCATATTAATGTGATAAAAACGAAAATACTGACCAACAGTTATAACATACCAATGTAGATCGCCAATGATAAAATTGAGTATGTTAAATAATATGTCTATTTAGGTCAAACGCTTTCTTTCAATAACTAAATTCAGAAAAAATAGAAAGAAGAGTTATGTTAGCATAAAGGTAATTTTGGAGTCACATCAATTAATATGAAGGATGTCATGGATATGTGTATCCATGGATCTCAGTCATGATCGCTCTTAAAAAATTAACAACCTACAGTACAAATCTGCCGGAGGAGAATGGAATGGAAGCTACACAACATCACGCGAAGAGTCCGGATAAGAAACAAAGACATCCACAGGTTAACAATATATTAGGATGAGAGGTTGGGAAGTGGTTTTTACAGAACTGAGGAAAATGTTTAAATACCGAGCGATCGCAAGGTTTTAGCTTCCGAGATTCTCTAAAACATTTCACAAACGTGCGTTGTACGTTATTTTTTGCAACATGGCGTTTTCAAAATAATATATAATAGTAAAATAATAATATATTTGTTGGAAACGTTTGCGTTCATTATAAACAACTGACTAACGTTAACTGTGTGGACAATGTTTATTAGTTGAGGCCGTGACACCAATCGGCCATAAATAGCGGAAAATATGTATTTATTATTTTATATTGTTTCAAATAAAGTTCAGTTAATTTAAAATGCAGTGATATTTTCGTATAATGATTATTAAACACTACCTTTTGGATATTTTTTTGTATATACATTCTATGTAGTATACATAGACGGCAGTGGTTTTACTTTCCACACGCGTGTTTCAAATATGTAATATTGCAGAATAGTTATTTTTATTACAGTATAGTTATTTAGGTTGTCAACCCCGAAATGTAGGAAGTTGAACTTTCAACCCTGGTAGCCATTGCTGTATGACAAAACGCACTATTGCGCAAGAAAAGAATCTGAAAGATTCAGCGAACCGAACATCATGTCCAAAGTGTAGTTGGGGAGGACATGTGCTTTGATTGGGCCTCCCAAAAATATACATACATAGTGACCGTTTACTGCGAATCTAAATTAGGGAATAGGAGGGTACGGAGGCAAAAGATCGGATCGTGTGATGTTTTCAAGCGTCAACTAGAGAGCGTGTGGTCTGGAATAGCAGCAAAGAGACAAAAATGAAATAAATATATAAACATTGACAGACCTGTGTGAAAAAATCTTTAGCGCCACGGAAATAGTCCGAGGCACTCTCTGTAAAACACATTAGTAACAGGAAGCCTTGCCCGCACCGGGATGTTAATGGGCTAATTACAATTTTATAATAATAAAACTTCAATAATAAGAAATAACAATAACAAATATATAATAATAATATAATAATTTTATTTATTCATTCTGGAGTTAAGGCGACAACGCCTCCTCTAGCACTTAATCTGTACCAATATACAAAGTAAAATATTTCCAAAATACAAGTTATAAATCAATTAAAATATATACGAGTATGAATACAAGTATGGAATTCATATTCATACCGCTCTGATTTTATACATTAAGCGTAATAATAGAATATCTAAATAATAATTAAATATGGACCATCAGTTAATAAACGTACATTAAGCTGAAGGTAATATTCCAATTGTAGTTATAGAAAATAATTATACATTTAAATTTCAACTGTTATAAGATTCATGAAGTATTCCGTTGAGGTATTATTCAAAATTAAAGGTCCGTCTCTTCAACTTAATTATTTAACTGTAGTGATTTCGGGACTTGTCCCATCATCGGCAGGATTCAAAACTGGTGTTTCACTGAAGATCTGGTAGAGGGAGTTGCATATATTGGGTTCGTTTTCGTTTATCAGATTGTCGTTGTTGTGAGCTGCTTTCATGATTTCCATCTGCGAGTACGTTTATCTTCGCAGGATTATTTTCTCTGTGCATTACTGTTAGGGTGTTTTCAATATTTAACATCCGATGTCCTTCATGGATAATGTGTTTTGCATAGCTTCATTTTCCTTCTGCGTGAATAAAATCTCGAAAATGTTCTTTAAATCTGATGTTAAAACTTATGTTTGTTCTTCCTATATAAAATTTGTTGCAGTCCTTACATGTCAATTTATATACTCCTTTGCTACTGAAAATGTTATTTTCTTCAATGTTATTGTTTATTATGTTGTTTAATTTGTTATTGGTTCTGTATGCTATTTTTACGTTTTTATCGGCTGTCTTTAGTGTATTGGCTAATTTTGTCGTTTCTTTTCCTATGTACGTGTGTAAGTGTTATCCATGTTTTCTTGTTATCAGATTCTTTTTCTAGTTTAGAATAATATAACCAACATAACTAAACTAGAAAATAATCTGACAACAACAAGAAAACATGTATAACACTTACATACACAGGAAAAGAAACGACAAAATAGCCAATACACTAAAGAAAGCCGATAGAAACGAACAAATAGCATCAGAACTGATAACAAATTGAACAACATAATAAACAATAACATTGAAGAAAATAACATTTTTAACAGCAAAGGAGTACATAAATTGACATGTAAGGACTGCAACAAGTTTTATGTAGGAAGGACAAACAGAAGTTTTAACATCAGATTTAAAGAACATTTTCGAGACTTTAATCACGCAGAAGGAAAATCAAGCTATGAAAACACGTTATCCATGAAGGACATCGGATGTTAAATATTGAAAACACCCTAACAGTATTGCACAGATAAAATAATCCAGCGAAGGTAAACGTACTCGAAGAGATGGAAATCATGAAAGTAGCTCACAACAACGACAATCTCATAAACGAAAACGAACCCAAACATGTAACCCCCTCTACCAGACCTTCAGTAAAACACCAGTTTTGAATCCTGCCGATGATGGGACAAATCCCGAAAGCGCTACAGTTAAATAATTAATTAAGTTGAGGAGACGGACCTTTCAGGTGAATATTCCATAATTTTATATTTCATTTAGATTTCGTTTAATTGATTCCGATATATCGTAGCCTGTGATAGAGAATTCCACTTGCAGGAGTGAATATACAATGTATTATATGGATTGACGAGGTGTCCGATGTTATGAATATTAACCAGGATATAGTGATTCGATTGTGTGTTTAAAAATATATTTGACGATAAATACTGGAAAAAGAGACTAAATAAAAAGTTATGGCATCGAAGTTTATAAAACTTTAAAGAGGGTTCTTTTACTACCGAAATTAGAAGTATCCCACTTTCTAACATAAAAACAATTCTACAATTTGTTTGGCTTCCTTTTTTTTAATACAATACTATGAAATCTAACCGTAACTAAACGTTTTACGGCTGTGGGTAATTTTAGGGCATCTCATTATGTTTTTGTCCGTTATGATTGTACAATTATAAGATATTTTTAAAATATCAGACATGACCTAATACCCTTCAAACCACAATATAATTTTGGATGTCTTAATATGCGCAAATGATTTCATAATATTGACTAACTCAGATGTTGATTTACAAAGGTCGTTATATAATTTGAACTTAAAAGTATAAACATTTTTAATATCTTCTTATTCTTCTTCTTAATCATAATTTATAGGATTATCATCCTGTTTATTTCCAAAATCAACTTTTAAAATGTAATAGTCGGTAATTCTGAATAGCTATGTTCTGCAGGGGGAGTATTTTGGAATCATTCAATTGAATTACTAGTCTGCTTTGGAAAAAGAAGTTGTCGGTTGGTAAGCATTCTTCTACTCCTCAGAGGAAGACATGTTGGATGAGCTTTCACTGTCTATCTATCTCTTGGCTGGTCTTCCTCTAGTTCTTCTCCCGTCATAGCCTGTTCCAAGCCAGGTTGAAAAAGAGTGAGGGGGAGGAGTAACACCTCGGGAAAAACCTTGGTTCAGCTTACCCAACTGATAGTACCTTGTGAGGGCCGCTTGCCTCAACGGCAAATACAGCGGAGAAGGTGTCCTTCGATACGGTGTACCTACGGAAGAGGCTTTTCTACATCTACTGCCTTGTAGATTGACAAACGGGCGGATGGGTTTCGTTAGTCCTGCAGGACAGCCCATCTCAGAGAGAACTCCGAAATAAAACGGGGCAGGCTGAGCTCTGGAGCTGGGTGAAGGCAATCGGCCTAGGGAGGTAACCCGGAATAATAAACCCGCCATGAAAACAGGCTAGCAACCCACTTCAAGGTGTATCTTATACATTGCTCGAAGTCCCAAGGATGAAGTCTTGGATCAAAGACAGAAACAAAATACGACAATATTTAAATATATCAATGGCAAATACAAAATATAGGTACCTTATGGTAATCACCGTGTATGCAGTAAAACTTGCATAGAAATAAATTACAGAAAGTGTAAACCAATTTATGTACTCCTGCTTAGATTGTAGTTTTGACAGAATTGTATGCCTTTGACAATAGCGTAAAATTAATAAATGTATACGAATAATAAATAATGTAAGGAAGACGAATTTGTTCCAATAAAAAACTCGTATCCGTCCTTAATTTACCATATTTTTAATAACTTATTATTATAACATTGAGTTTGGATTAAAAATTCATTAATTAAAATATGACTAATCTTATATTTTATCTTTTCTGTGTGTTTTGAACTTCTAGATCTGGTACATTTTCGATATTGTCACCTTATGGCATTTAAACTTGTATTTTACTTGACTCAGAGCCACAATAATAATTTTGTGTAAAACCCATGTGTGCGAGATGAAAGTTGTACGCAAGAGGGCTAAGCTTGAGTTATATCGATCAATCACTGGAAGTACAACCACTGCTTGATCCAAGACGTCCACAGATTTTACAACCAGTCAAGTGGAAATTCTTGGTAGCTAGGTAATACACCTAAATTCCTACGAAAAAACCAACCAACCAGTATGAACTCAACGTTCCAAATCAAATGCCTCTCCAGTAAGAAAATCAAACAGCTTTCCATTTCAAATATGCTTTCTTTCTTTCTCTCTTTCTTTCTTATTTCGTCAAAAATATGGCCTACGAATTTATAAATCAGATAAGGTGGAGTTAGGGGAGCTCCTTGGTGTAAGTCGTTGGGCACTCATCCTCTATCTCTGGCACAGAGTTCGCGTCACTGTCAACCTTGAGGGAATCCTGGTGGTCAAATCGGAAACAGGACGGATTTTTCTCGGAGAATCTCCAGTTTCCCCTTTCAAAAAAACCTAATTTCACCACTTCTCCATAGTCATGTTATCCATTAGGTTTCATTCCATTTGCTCCTGCGATAGTGCGACAGGCCTGGTCAGCCGGCATCCATATAAGGGTTGTATCACATCTCATTCCCCGGGATTATCTCTGTCACGAGTAGAGGTTACATAAGACGGAATTTGATGAACCCTGTGTAAGAGACAATTTTCAATGATAATTATGAGCGAGTGAGTATTTCCATTTAACGGCGTTTTTAACAGCTTAGGTTCTTAGCGTCTGAATTCTAATCTGACAATAAAAGATCGAAAAATTTCGTTCACAGGTCTCTTATTTTAGGATTCAGGGTCATTTATTAGCCGTAAATGTATCGAAAAGTATCCTATGACTTTACTTGCTTTGCGAAGGAAGCTATGCTTAGGATTTCTGAGCCCTTACAATCCATCTACCCCAGCCGGATACCTTGAAACAGGAGTCTTCCAAGTTAATGTAACTTTTTATAATAGAGAACCCAGAATCATGTCGGCAATGGGATTTCAACCCAGGATCTGCTGAATACGTGTATTAAACTATATCCCCTAAGCACACTGATTCAGTGAGAGCGAGTGAGTATTTCTATTTAACGGAATTTTTAGCAGCCTAGGTTCTTAGCGTCTGAATTCTAATCTAACACTCAAAGTTCGAGAAAGTTGGCTCACAGGTCTCTTATTTTAGGATTCAGGTTAATTTATTAGCCGTAAATGTATGGAAAGGATCCTATGACTTTACTTGCTTTGCGAAGGAAGATATGCTTAGGATTTTTGAGCCCACACAATTCATCTACCCCAGCCGGATACCTTGAAACAAGAGTCTTCCAAGTTAATGTACCTTTTTTAAAATAGAAAACCCACAATCATGTCGGCAATGGGGTTTCAACCCAGGACCTGCTGAATATGTGTATTAAACTATATCCCCTAAGCACACCCATTCACAAAGCCATTCACATCATATTTAAACTTCACTTTATTCAACGTCTCGCGTGCGGGCACTGGAACTCCCTAGTGGGGTTCCTTAACCAGTTTAATTTACTCACACTTATTTACCTAAAGATATCAACGAGTGACATACGGTTAGCTTATCGCAAATCTAATAATCTTCTGATAATCTTCAGACTGAGGACCCAGAGCTTAAAGTCCCTCCAGGAGGAGTTGTACCTAAGATTTTCGCATTCTAAAATCCATTGATTCCGGCTGGGGTTTGAACCACCGACCCTCGGGACTTGAGGCAAGGTGCAAAACCACTAGATCAACGCGGCCGACTTTATTCTAATGCACATATAATAAATTTATTTTTGGTAAATGAATAGTATTCTCGAGGATACACCGGTGTGAAATATGTTTAATGCAGAATGTATTTTCTAGCCCTGTTAAATTGTGAAACTAGAAAAGGAAGAAAATTAAACATATGCAATTAAAGAAAAAGAAGGAAACACAGCCAATTATAATGTAACTTGTATAAAAGTACAATTAAATATATGAAAACAGAGGGAACACAATTATGTTAAAAGTAAATTTAGTAAAACATGCAGTACGTTAAATTTATCTCTTTTTCTATTCTTCATTTTCCTTAGAATCCTCCCCATCAGTAAGAGTTTTATATGCTTTGTTATAATTACATTTTTTATTGTAATACCTCATTATACTGTAAACTGCATTAAGTTCGCCCCCCCCTTTAACGTATGTAATATGCATCCATTTTAAATGGCTAAAGTTTCTTGACACGAAGATAAAGGCGCATGAAGATCATTGCACTCTACACGGAAAATATTGTATAACAAATTTTGAGAAAAAAAGGTAACTACTGACGTGATAAATGACGTATTTTTTTCCCATTCAAGAATCATGTTTTATATATATATAGCCTACTTAATATGCAAAGTACCGAGTGTTGGTCTTCATTAACATTTATATGAGATTATGAGAAGAAAAATAAAGGGGGGGGGTCGAATGGGTTTAGAATCTTGTGAAACTCTAGTATTATTAACTACTGCAGCATTTACGAGTAAAGCAACTGCATTGACTCTCACTTACATTCCTGTTTATCTTACAATGGAATGTCAACCATTGCATGCCCAAACCTACCTTGAAATATCTTCCAGAAAAGCAGTTAAAAGCTGCAAGACAATAAAATCCGGCTCTAAATCTCTCATTAAAACTATTAGAAAGTAATACAACAACTCACTCTATGGTTTGGATAACTCTTACTACCTGCCGTCCGCGTCGCAACCCCCTCACTCTACACCGCTCTAAGTCTACTACCGTACAGTGGATTGTCATTGCTGGATTCTGGCTACGATTTTTGTGCCTTGCAGTTAAAATCGGCAGATTTTTTGGACACGGCCTTGGTATATCAGAACGCTTCTCTGGCAGAAATTTCAAAGTATGTTTCGGCATACAACGGTTGACAGTTCTCCTTTTTGGTATTTAAATTTAGATCACGATTTAATTCTTCTTATTCTTAGTTTGTCCTTTCTCTTTAAGGTAATTAAACGTGTCCCATGCACCTGGGTCTAAGAATGACACTATTCTTTAAAGTTTACATCATAACATAGTGCATAATATCTGGCGATACATTGAGATTGAGGACTCTCAGAATGAGCAATTTGCTCAATGCGGGGCCACCACCAAGAAATCACGGACATTTAAATCAAGACACACCATTCACTCGCATAATCATACTAAACAAGGCGAATATGATACGACGATATTCGGGGATTATTTCGGCTACGTGACGTTAGATTAATTTAAAAGGAAACTAAGTGTATGTTTCCTTTAATCCCACTTTGAATATTATATTCAGGATTAACGCACGTGTTAATTGGTGTTTTCAATTATCATATTGGTATTAGTATTAAATTTTTTTTCTGTAACTGGTATGGGAACAGGTAATCGTTATGTTTTCGGGTCTGCTGATAACGAAAATGTTAATGAAACAGCAAGATTAGCTCTCGTTTTAAAGTTATGCTAACTTTACCTTATTGCCTATATAAGCTTGTGCATGCGTTTACTTTGTTGATATTCCTTGGAGGAAGTTCGTTGAAGACGCAACCGCTTTGACTGGCATTTGTAATTTTCTGCTGGTGATTTCTTAATTAGTATCCTGCAGTAATCGGCTAACATTGATGCACTCCATTAAATATGTTCCTGTATGCGAATCTAAACCTGCCAAAAATTCTAGGTGACAGAACTCAACCCCTATAGTAGAGATTATTTTATAATGGAAACAAAGTATACAAAATTTCATTACTAAATTCAAGCGATAGGCATATGAATAATCACCAGAAAAATCCGTTCCAATATCTCATAAATGTACAGTCGAATTATTCATCCCTACTTACAATGATCATGTAGTGATGATTTATTAATATTTTGTTAGGACCTCCAATAGTAAGAAACCGAGCCTGCATCTTCCAATAGCCTGTGCGAGCAGCGCAATAAAAAAATGCAATGTTCATTGCATGATTTGATTTTTCGTGAATATCTTCTAACATTAGTGTCCTGCAAAAGAATATTTTTTTATGTGCAATTTAACTGGGATAAATCATTATCATATAATTCTATTAGTCCTTCGTGGCTGTTTTTACACATTTATTTTCTTAGACCATGCGATCTTTCATCTCATGTACATTGAATATATTTGAGATTGTTATCGATTTGTGATTCAGTAAGTGCTCAGATGTTACTCCGTGTGCTACTTTGAAACTCGACCGATCTAACTCTAAATTACCATCTCCAATTCTCTTGAGAATTCATCTGCATCTTCAAGACACACATGTGCATTTATTTTTCTTGGCGCTCATCCATGAAACGCCGTGTAATTTAAAAAAAAATACCTGGAGCAGATGTTTTATATTTCTAGAAATGTTCTTTATGTTTCAGGAAGACGAATACAATAAATGTTAAATTATTATTTGAATTATTGGGTTACAGTTTTTCTGTAATAATGATTGCAACATATTTATTATATTATAATCCTGTGGCTTATGTGCTATGCCATTCAGTGCATTACTTATATTCGTATTATAAATATGGCTATACTTACCAAGTTATTTCAAATAACCCTAAAGTTTATATTAATCTTCATATATTTCAAAATAAAAAGAACCTTCATAAACAGAAATATGATAACTATTGTGGATGAATCATCATCATCATCATAGTACATTCACGAATTTAGGCCATTTGTTGACCTGTTTCGGCCTCAAGAGAAACACCATCCAGAGGTCTTTTGAGTGGACGTCCTGGTCTTCTTCTTCCTGCAGGTTGATATCTTAACATTAGTTTGGGTATTCTGTGATCTTCCATTCGATGAACATGTTGTATCCACCTTGACTTATAATCAGAAATTTTGTTTTCTAAAGATTCCATGTGTAATTCTTCTAAGATATCTTCATTTTTTTTGTGATCTAGTAGTGTGTATCCTGCAGTCCTCCGAAGATATCTCATTTCACCAGATCTAAGTCTCTTGTATATCCTTCTGTTTCAACGTCCATACTTCGCTACCATACAAAAGAGTTGGAAGAGCCAGTGTTTTATACACTTTCAGTCTTGAATGCTTTTGGACTAACTGTGGCTTGAAGATAGAATTTATTAACCCTAAAATTCTTAAAAATTTAGATATTTTTGCATTTACATCCTTTTCTTGTGGATGAATCTATAATTTAATAAACCTATATGAGATTGTGCAATTATTTTTCCTGATACTAACTACAGGAAATTTATTTATTTTTTTTGGATTTAATTGTTACCCTTTTCAACATTTGAAGGAGGTGAATTATAGAGGAAATTATTGCAAAATATTATCTCAGGGTTACAATGTATTGAGACCTTACATCCGCGCGACTAAGAATTCGTTAGCAAGTTAGCTTACGTTGGTTTAATAAAATGTTAAGCCTATACGACAAATTACGTGTGATTTATTACTGCAAAATTTCATCATCATCGTCATCATCCGGTATCATGGCAGCTGCCGGCGTCTTCCGGAAACCAAACGCCATTCCTCTCTGTCCATCCGTGTGGAGTTGCAAGTCTCCCATCTGACGCCTCCCCAGGTGGCGGATAGGGGAATGCTCACAAGATATGGCGGGTACTGGGGAAATAAAATACCCAGGGCGGACCAAAACTAGCCCTGCTGCCTTGCAGTAAGGTACCGGACTATCAAAGGGTAGAGGAAGAAACCTTGAACAAAAATTACCCGTCCCCCAGGTTGGGAGTTGATGCATCGGGCCATCTCCTAGTTCACCATAAAAAGAAAAAAAAATGCTAAAAAACCTAAACATCATGCATCGGAAAAACTGTTTATTAGGTAAAATTAATAAAAACTTGTGTAAGCGTGTTTGTATTCATTATGTAAGTAGAGGTTTTTCATAAATAAAGCATATAAAAAAATTAAAAAATTAATAAAGATGAAAGTAAATAACTTAAGAGAAATATTTTACAACGAAGAAATACAATTTTCAACCTTTACGTAACATTTTCATAACATTTTTAAATTGTAAGCAATTTATTACTTTACTTTTTCTTAAAGTTAGTCATTCTGTCAATTTTCTGACTTTTACTCTTTTCCCCTCGAAATGTAGAAATAATGCCACTATTGAAATTCTATGAACATAAATTGAATGTGTGATCTAAAAGTCACGAGTTCATACTAGACTTCTTCACTTTGGATACCATAGCGCAGGATAAATCTCCTCTCTGAATCTTTCACAATGTTCATGGCTAGACCATGGAACTCACTTCCCAGTCATGTCGGAGAATGTCGTTTACTAACATTATTTAAAACTAAATTAGATTTATATCTTAAGGTCTGTATAATGAAAATACTACCTGTATAATAGCTATATTAATGAATTATATATATATATATATATGTGTAGTAGTAGTAGTAGTAGGACGTTATTAGACAAAAAGACAAAACAAAAAAGACAAAAAAGGCAAGACGTTATTAGACAAAAAGTAAGATATTTATTTACAAATATGGGTCGCACGGGCAGCAAGCCGTACGTGCTGTTGACAGTCCGTTACAATAAAGTAATAATTGGTACTAGTGTAAAGAAAAAATAAACAAAAACAGCAATAACATTACAATTACATAAAGAAAACACAATAAAAATATTACAATTAAATAATAACACAATAGCATTATACACTAAAACATTAACATTACAATTACATAAACAAAACACAATAATATTACAATTAAGTAATTACACAATAGCAATAACCTTACAATTACATAAAGAAAACACAATAATAATATTACAATTAAATATAAACACAATAGCATTATACACTAAAAACATTAACATTACAATTACATAAAGAAAACACAATAATATTACAATTAAGTAATAACACAATAACACACATATATATATATATATATATATTATAAAATAATCTTAGATAAAAGTTATAACATGCATACTGGTATCTTACAATTTTAAAATAGATTTTCTTAATATTTAATTATTTATTTTTTAATACCTATATTAACATTATACCTGAATAACATTGTGCGTTGTTTTGGCTCCATTTTAGTAATAGTTTGAATTATATTAAATACATTGTAAAAACTTTGTATAGTTTTATTATCAGCTGGTTGAAATATTAAAGATCCTCGTTAAATAAATGTTATGCACATCTCGTGCCTGACAGACATCACATGTTGTGCTGTCATCTGGTTTGTTTCAACGGTAAAATCACGAACGTGTGATATGCTTGTCATAATTATGTAACTTTAATAAATTATTTAAAGAACGACAATTATACACATCTTTTTTTAGGAAAAGTACAAATGTTACTTAAAAAATCTTTAACGTTTATGAAATATCTGTTTGGTTTTTAAGTTTTATCCATCCATCCATAGCAATACTGCCCGAAGGCAGGTCCTTCACTGCAATCGTAGCATTTTCATGCTATGCTAGCAGCTTTACGAGGGAATTGTAGGTGTGATAGCTTCCCGTTGCTTTCCACACCGGCGAAGAATGATGATGATAATGATAAGGATGATGATGATGGCCATATGATTTCAGGGACCGTTTGGGCCTTAACGTTTTCCTGACATTTGTCTTACAGGTGAGGAAAAACCCCGATAAAAACCTCACCCAGAAAAACTGCTCGACCAGGGATCGAACCCGGGCCCGCTGCGTGACTAGGCAGAACGCTAGCTCGACACCACAGCGGTGGACTTGAGTTTTATAAGTATTCGAAATGTAGCTTACCAAATTTTCAGAGAAGTAAAACTACTGTTTGTACTACACCTTTGACAAGTTCAGATGTTTCCTTTGCTAAACGGATCAGCAAACATTCGTGGTATTCGATCATGATCTGTATTCGAGTAGCCATTTTTAATAAACTGACATCTAGGTTTTGTCAAAAACATTTCGGCCTACTGACTGAATTTGTAAGATATACTTTTTATAAATATTTAATTTTAAATTATTAACTTGAAAAATTACATTGATGAAGCTAATATTTATGAGTGTATCCAAAAATAATCAATTGTGTAAAATATTTCGCACATGTAATTTGCTTATCCAACTTTCGATGAAATGATATGGTGATATGTGTGGGTGTGTGTGTGATATGGGGAGGATGAGCGAGTAGGTTGTGTGTGTGTGTGTGTGTGTGTGTGTGTGTGTGTGTGTGTGTGTGTATGTACATTATATACACACTTCTAATAAAGAAAATCAGTATGACAATCATTCCACGCAGGGTTTCCGTAAATTAAAATGACCTAAAGAGTATTTAAAGATACATGCATATCAGCGTGGGTCCAAACTGCTGAGAAACTCTCATAAATTGTTGAGGGATGTTTTCTGGACGTTTTGACATAAGGAACCTGTGTTTTCATAAGTCATGCCACGAGTGATTTCCAAATTATCGATGAATTCACGACTCACGAAGTAAGGAGTGAATTTATCTAGAGAATTTGGAAATCAAAAGTGGCATTTGTTAGGACTATTTAACGAATAAAATTAAGCTGTTTGCTCAAAAATCATTGTTTTACTATAGTTATTTTAAAATATTTATATATTTAATGTAAACGGCGATGTTTCAAAACAAATCAGAAATGGGAGGTTATGTTCATTCACTGCTGCTTGATCATATTATTTATTGCCAAATAAGATCGCAATATTGTAAGAGTGCACCCAAGTGGAGAAATAATTAAACACATCAAACTATGTATCATAATCAGCAATACGGGTTATTCATTTATTTTTTAGTATACAACTCAGTAAAACCAAGGAATCTTTTCATTATTTTCTATATTCAATGTATTTGTTGGAGAAAAATAATGCTTTGACCTGTTCAGAACATTAAAAAGGAGGAGTTTTCTTTATCACAAAAGCAGGAGCTGATAAAGAGAAATCGATAAAGAGCTAGGTGAAACACGACTGTCATTGGTTGTAAAACAACATTCATTGAAACGTGATTGGTCATTGACTTGCACTTGTGGCATGAGTTAAATAGTCTAGTGTATATTTTTTTTTATTTGTATGACTCAACCATCTTCGTAAAAATTGAACTTCGCTAAAACACACATATATAGCCCCAAAGCATTTTCTAAAAAGTAATTTCTACTGATGAGCCTAAATTCAACATTTCCTATTCATACGGAAGAACAAAAGTCAGGAGAAATTAAAATATAGAGCTACAAAAGCAAAATCTCCAACCCACTGTGAAACATAGTGTTGATCCTTCATTAGTATGGGGATACATGAGTACATCTGGAGTCGGGTCCTTGCATTTTATCGATGGTGTGATGGATCACAAACAGTATATAAACATACTGAATACCAGCCTTCTTACCTATGCAGAGAAAACGGGCATTAGACAAGATTTTTTAGTTAAGCAAGATAATGATCTCAAGTACACCACTTTCAATATGTGTTAATAGATGTTGTATAACACATCAAAGTACATGGAAACGCCTCCCTAGTCTCCGGACATAAACCCCATTGAGAATTTATGAGAAATTCTAGAAAAGATAATTCGTTCAAGGCAGGTTTCCAACAAGCAAGACATGAGAAACGCTTTGGAAGAAGAATGCAGGAACCTACTTGCTTCAGTAACTTCAAATTTAGTCGCGTTGATGTCACGCCATCTTCAAGCCATCTTAGAATCAAAGAGGCTCCAAACCAAGTATTGAACTCAAGAAGTAAGGACTCAAAATAGTCATAATATGAGACTGTATCAATACTTTTTGTTCGTTAATTTTTGTTGTTCGTGTATGAATTATTTTTACTCGTTAATTCTTATGTCAAAACGAGGAAATTACGTTTATTTAACTTCATAGAGTGTAAGGTATGGCTGTTTGGGTTTTTACAGCTGCTGCCGTCTTCCGTACCAAACCTCCAAAGTCTATGATCTTGGGCATCTTAAATGCTTAACCCTCTTGCTTATATTAATGTATTCATGTTTTCCTTTTTTGTTAACTTTGGTCTCCCTCTTTTCTTCATTCTGGTCGGCTGCCATTGATACAGTTACTTTGGCCATTGCTCATCTTCCATTCTTAAAAAAATGTCCTAAACACTTTAATTTCTTCTCCTCAATTCTTTCAATTATGCTTTCTTCTGCTTCCATTATGTTTATAATTTCTTTATAATTTTGTTTCATATATAGTGAAGAAATAATTAAATGATTTATTTCTCTGTTTAGTATTTTTAAATGTATCAAATCTTTCTACACTAACTGTATTGCAAAAATGGCCCCTTACTTTAAGGGAGGAAAAAATATTACGAATATTTGATAATATTTTTTAGGAAAATATTTGGATCAAAACCAAACGGACAGATGAAACGCGGAGACCACGAGAGTGAGCTGCATGATCGTTATGAGAAATGTGATGTAATAAGAATGGTTAGAACATGAGACTAGGATGGGGTGGATTTGTGGTAAGGATGGGAAATTTAAATGATTGTGAGAACATAAGAGGTAGACCATGAATGAGGCGGGAGAATAACATTAAGCATGGTTTAGGGGAAGTAAACTATATAGGGAATATGATGATCTTGTAGAAGATTTCCGGGCTTTTGGCCGTGGTCTTGAGACTTGTAGTTCCCCGATGTTTCGCCAGAGACTGCGTCCGTATGCCGTCGGGGAACTACAAGCCTCACGACCACGGCCAACAGCCCGGAAACCTTCTACAAGATTATCATAGTAACTCTGGCCGTGAAAGCCTAAGTCAATATATATATAGGGAATGACTGTAAAACATTTCTCCAGCACAGAGATATATGGGGATCTGAAGTCAGCATGGTCAACTACCTTAGGGTTCAATTGTACCAGTAAGTTGTAAGAAAAGTAGATAAAATGTTGTAGACAACTCGTTACAAAATTAACTTTATTAACTCTCGAGCCTCTACAACCTCCTAACTAGTTTAAAAAAATTGCCAAAGCCATAATCTGTATCAGATTGCTATCTTAATATAACGAACCAAACACTCTATAACATTAATGAATGCAGGTTATTATAAGCACTAGTACACTCACATTAAATTAAAACGCGTTACCAAAACGACATTGCATTTGTCACAAGGCCCAGGATTATATGATTATGTATTTCTCAAATGGCAAGCACATTAATGGAATGTATCCTTGACTCTATTGTCTTGCTTCCCAATATCGCTTGGAATTAGATGTTGTAATTCAGGGCAGGATGGAAGATGAAATCGATCCATTTCCATTTCCATGTTGCAGAAAACAGGATGCCAATCCAATGGAGATCATAGCAAGGATGTCATGCCCTCTAATCAAGAGAAACATTGTAACCGTTTACATTCTTGGACTAGCTACAATCATTGCTAAAGAGGCCTTTCAATTTTTATGTTCTAATTTATCATTTTATTGTTATATGATTTTTCGTTGCCACAGTA
>JASPKZ010002029.1:0-35055 GCA_030220185.1 Diploptera punctata
CCCGGGTGACGTGTGGTACGTGAACGTACAAATGTGTGACGGTAAACTACGCTAATGGAATGGAACTTGGCCCAACGGTCACGAAAATCACCGGCCATGAACATCAACTAATCATTATCATCCCAACACCGGTGTGGAAAACAATTGGTACTACCACACCATAATTCCTAGTAAGCGCAAACGAAGAGAAATTATGATGCAGAGGAAGACTCCCTCGGGCAGAATTTCTATGGATGAATAACTTACGAGCGGAAAGCCAATATTGAATAAACAACAAATTGCATTGAATTTTCTCGTTGGATCCCTTGTTTAAAAATTCCAAATCACAGCTTCATCTTGATAAAAATGGACACTAAGTTAAAATTTTTGTTTAATTTACACATTGGGTGGAAGGTTCTTAGGAACACGTTTGGACAAAGAGAGTTGATCAGAAGGTGAGTGGACAAGACTACTTACATGAAACTACATGGTTTTTATAGGAAGCCAGAATTGTTAAGTCTAGTAGATTGCAATGGGTAGGACCGTGTGAACAATGTGAATAAAAAATGTGCGGTGGAAGCTTCTTTAAAGGAAAACCAGATAAAACACCCAATTGGTTGACCAAGAATTAGGTGCGAGAATAAACATTAACACCATGATTTGAGGGAAGTAGATTATTCAGGGAATGATTTGAAAACAATAGATCAGGATAGGGATGTATGGAGAAGACTTATGTCCGTGCGGTCGTGAACCTATGGGTTCGATTATGCCCGTGAGTGATTAGTAATTATGTAATATTCATGCAAATAGAAAAATATATCAAATATATTATCTTGTGTTCTATTTTCCCTTCTTCTTCTTTTTCTTGACGTCATAGAAAATCTTGGTCGACTAATGGTTTCTATGCGTCCATTTGGCTCCCGGGGGGTCATGAGTTCAAACTCTCAGAGGTAGTCTGCGGATTTACAGGTCGTAAAAATACTGAGTACCGGGTCCGTCGGAAAGTCACCAATAATTCGGACCGTGAATAGAAATATTTTACGGTACGTAAACAACTTCACGTATGAAGAAAACATAACTTGGAATAAATATTTTATCCTTTATACTTCTCGATCAGATTTGAAATGTACACTAATGATCTTAGATGTTAAAAAGAGCGTCTTTAATTAGGAATAATATCATAACACTGAATGAATGTTAGGGTTTCAAACTAAGTTTACCCAACTATAACATAGTCTAGCTTCTTATGTCGGATTCTTCTTGGAGTGGGTTCTAACAAATGCAAACTGCAACTAGGAACGCTAGGATTTATTTCAGGTTATATCCGTTAGAAGATTATCTTCTCTACGGCTAACGTTTTCCACCTGCCCATTGATCTCTCTTCTGCCATCTTTCGTTGGTAAGTCAAATTTTCTCTTCTGGTCTTGATGCAGTTTGACACATTCTTCGAGATTATTTAATTATATGGTTTCTCGCCCCAAAAGTGTCCAGTAAATGTAGCTCTGCCATGATACTTCTGATTAGATGAGAAAACACTTCCACTATTGTAGCAGGTCATGGAATCCTTGATGGTCCTAGATATGATTTTGTTAGGATTGTTATTAATTAAATATTCTTCGTTTCTAACTTAATATTTGGGGTAATGATGGCGTTTGTTATATTGTGTTGTTGTTTTTACTGTCTTCATGATGTAACCGCCAAGCCTAAAAAATGCGGTCCAAATGGCGGTGGCAACAACATTGTGGTAGGATCATGTCACTGGGTTCTACTAGCAGTCTCTAAAATCAATGAGTACCATATAAATTTTCCTTGACGTAAAAATGTCAACAATCACGCAGTACTGAAAACTCGGGAGATAAATAGTCTCCAATGGTCTAAAGAGGCGTCAGTCATAATGTCCCCACTAATTTTTCAATAAGCTCTCTGTAATGTGATAGCTTTAACACTTACACAAATATATAACTTGGGGTGATGAATGCATTCCAACAGACAACTTGAGAAACTCGTTATGCCTTCGGCATACTCACTTCTTTCAAGACGTTTCGTGATGTTCTATGAAATTTTGTTTGTTAACTTTTAACATTAACAGACCTAAAATATTATGTTGATCTACCGAAATAAATAACTTATGTAGTGTAATAATTTGTAGCTGAGAACAAATGAGTGTCACGTAATAACTTGCAAAAGATAGAAATAATTAAAGGAGAAAAATCACAACTAGCGATATTGTAAGTATGTCAATAACATAACCTGGAGTTAATGAACAAAGCAAGCAAGAAGACGTAAGAAAAATCATTAATGCAAGATTTCCCATATAATAATTAATAGAGGAATCGAAAAAACCAACGACCTAATGTATCAAGTCTCTATGGAGAAGGAAATTTTCTCACGAATATTGGTCAGAGGAGATCGGTGTCCATTGGGAAACGCCCAGTTGGTAGACCAAGAATGAAGTGGGACAATAACATCCATGGTTTGATGGAAGTAGATTATACCGTGGATAAATGGAAGATATTAGCTCGGTAAGGGATATATGGAGAGGCCATAAACCTACGGGTTCGATCGAGCCAGTGAGTGAGTTAGTAAGAAGATCGGTGTCCAACCAGGATCGCGATGAATTTGGGCAGCTCTAGTAAACAGCGACTATAAGAATTAGGAGACATCCTGACCACATACCAACCACATACTGTTTACATTATCGTCTATGGCCTGTAGTGGGATCACTTATACACTTTAACCTACCTCTATAAAATGACAGAAAGAGGTCAGCCGATTAATATATCAATATTGTTTTGCAAGCCTCTCTCGCAGCATGAATGTTTGTTTATTTTAAAGAACGGAGATGCTTGTTTTAAAAACAGAAAAAAAGAAAATGATATCCGTAATAATAACAAAATTGTAATTTCAGAATACTTTATTTTGATTTTCAATGAGTTAGCTTTCAAATACATCTGCAGTGTATCACGTGATATATTAATACACATTTGAGGAACAGGAATAGTACCAGGTTAGTCACCTTATTGTCGAAATATAGTATTAGATTCTCAATGGAAAGTACTATATTTTAGGAGTCCGAAAGATCAAAAGAATCTGTTTAATCATGTGTTTATTTGCCTTCCAAATTTGATACATATTTAAAAAAAAAAGTAGTACGTTTGTATAATTGAGGAGGTTAGAAGCACAAGTGCAGGTTGTGCGCAGTATTGGGAAAACAGTTTTAAAGTTGAAGTTGTATAAGAAAATCATAGGTAATTCATGATGATAACTGCGGTGATGCGTGTTTCCCCCGAGATAACTCGAAAAAACATTAATGCTTTTACACGCTCCTTTTTTTAAAGGAAAAAACAACTTAACATTCCTCTCTTTCTAATCACCTCAATTATTAAAAGTCAATTTTTTAGTGACGGAAAATTGACTTTCATGGATTTTTCCTTGCACCCTTCACTTAAAGATAACAACTATGGTATTAAATATTTACCTGATAGAGGAAGCTTTATATATATATATATATATATATATATATATATATCCACTGTATATATTGATAGATGATGCACTTCTGAATTCAGTCTGTGAAATATTAATATATTTTAAATTTAAATTTGAAAAAAAATTATATGCATTTTAAGATTTAGTAACGTTGCTTCGTTACGGTACAGTTTATTGCTTCAACATTAGCAACAAAGGACATTTTTATAATAATTTTTTACACGATCGTGCACTGTGTCGGACTTACAAAATGGCGATCATGATTAAAAGTTCAATTTCCTAAATTTCGGGGTGGCCATCCTATAAATAACTGTACTGTAATATCATAAATTACTTACCTAGGGCGGGAAGTAAACCCACTACCGTTTTATATAAAACAAAAATATTTATCATTTTTGTCAGGAACCCTAGGCGAATAGAGAAAAAAAACAGGTTATGGAGGAGGAATAAAATATAACCTACTGGGAGATCAGCGCCCTAGCGTTTAAGCAAACTAATGAGTATTTTATCTTTAGAATTTGCTGCATTAGCTTTTGTTTCATCTATTAACCCAAGACATTTGAGGAAGGACGAAACATGTATAATTTTTGTTGTTAATTTTTTTTCGATTTAATTAATTTACACGTTTTTCCATTGAATGTGATATTATTTTTGCTACATGTCCAACATTTAGCACAATTCATAGTTTAAAATTGGATTAGATCCGTGTTTAGAAAACTAGAATGAAGATCACATACATTATTTAAGAGACCCCCACACATGTGCCATCTTGAAAATGGCTGATGTGTTTGTAGAACACTAGACCTGGAAATACTTTATTTTACTACATTGTCCAAAGTACCTGTCTGTGCAAATAATTACCAGATTTCTTCCTTTATTTTTTATCCGTAATGGGATAGTCTGCGGAAATATGGGGTTAATTTGATGAAGAATTAAAACATATATTTTGGTAGACCAAGAATGAGGTGGGAGAAAACCATTCACTATGATTTGAGGGAAGTGAATTATGCAGAGAACGATTGGAAAACATTAGATCAGAGAGCTTATATCCGCGCGGCCACGAACCTACGGGTTCGATAGTGCCAGTGAGTTAGATACTTAGTTATATTTTAAGAACCTCCTAATATTGTACTTTCATGATATGTGCCTATATTTGATATATATCAAGTTTAAAGGACCTTGTCCACCATAGTTTAAATAGCGTGCATTGTCGCGGCCACGAACCTACGTGTTCGATAGTGCCAGTGAGTTAGATACTTATTTATATTTTAAGAACCTCCTAATATTGTACTTTCATGATATGTGCCTATATTTGATATATATCAAGTTTAAAGGACCTTGTCCACCATATTTTAAATAGCGTGCATTGTGGGTGTGACCTAGCAGAAGCTGTTAGTGCGTTCGACACAAGAAAATAATTCAATGGTTGTCGTATGTGACAATCATCGATGGAATATTACTTCCAAATGGTGTATTTGTCTACATAAAACAATATTACGTCTGTCAACTATTCATTTTTTAATACTTTTACCGTTATTAATTTTAAAGAGTCGCTCTAGCGGTCGCAAATTTCTATGTTTCACAACGAAACTCAGTATATGCTATTAAAATAAACCGAGGTAGTTATTATCCAAAACCCAGGGAAATCCGACCACTTTAAGTGGGGTTTACGTGAAATCCGAAAATAAGAATTGACTCTGACAAACCGCTATATTTAATTCGTCGAAACGTACAACATCTTCAGGTACGGCGAGTGTTTAGCTGCTATTATGCTCTAAAAACTTTAGGTGTACGAGTTTATCTGAAACGAAAATTTAAAAATATTCTTTCATTTATTTAGGCGTAGCAGCGCACTCCGTCCACTAACTAACTCACTCACTGGCTCTCTCGAACCCGTAGGTTCACGGCGGCGCGGACATGATCTCTCCATACATCCGTATCCTGAGCTAATGTTTTCAGTCATTCTCTGTATAATCTACTTCCCTAAATTTAGATTTGATGAGAAATCATAGTAGTATAAGAAAAAAATCTATGTTTAAATCGTGATGCCTAATAGCTTAAATCGTTAAAGCACTGATATTGGCTTCAAATCCCGACTTCGGCATATAGTGTTCTCTTTAAATTTAATTTGTCGTTGAGTGAGAAGTGATAAGTTTAATATTAATTTCGAATATTAGCTTCACTTGCTAGAAATGTAAAGTGATGATTTCCTTTTTAAAGTGATCTTATTTAAGTGACCTCTAGATGGCGTTAGTTCACTGCTACCTGGCGCACGGGAAATTGTATTAGTATAAGGGAAAAATCTATGTTTAAATCGTGATGCCTAATAGCTTAAATCGTTAAAGCACTGGTATACAGAATCAGAGATATTGGGTTTAAATCCCGATTTTAGGCATATATTTTCTCTTCAAATTTAATTTGTCATTGAGTGAGAAGTGATAAGTTTAATATTAAATATTTAGTCCAACAATTTTCTTAAGAACTTTATTCTCAAATATTGGTAATTTCCTTTCTCCCTTAAAATAAGAGTTCATGTTTCGCATCCATATAATATAACTGGTGGAATATTAGTTTTATATACTTTTAGTTTTAGAGGCACTCCCGCCACTAGCTAGTTGAATATAAACAAAACTGGATCAGTGATAGGAAGCGAAGGAAATAAATATTTAGGAAGACCTAAGCATTCAACTAAATGAAGCTGCAGTGTCCAATAAGAAATATATTTATTACTGTACTCTAATATGAATTATTTTATCTTTCTATAAACTCAATGCATTCAAACTTACCTAAATTTCATATCCCAGAACCTGTGGGTTCATGACCACAAGCACTCCTTATATCGCTATTCTGACCTAATATTTTCCAATCACTCACAGCACTATGGAAACAGAATGATAATTTTCCATCTGCAATTTTTAACCATTCGATCGTTGCTACGTTACTAACAATCCACCAGCAGAAGGCAATGCTACATCGATCAAACTCCATTCAAGAGTAACACATGGAATCCTGCGTTATTCAATAAGCAATGGCATCGTGCCACATGTCCTGCTCATCGCAGTCTATGAGACCGAATTTTTCTTATTGTATCTGGTTTCCCATAAAGATCATGTAGCTCCCTCTTATGTTGTCTTCGCCATTCGCCTGTCTGACATACTGACGTCTGCTTTAGAAAATTCAAAACTAATATTTATTCATGTTCTTCTCAATTTCGATCACGTCTTGGACATGGAATCTACTAGCCTCTGTTCTCATTCCATTTATAACACAATCCTGAGTGTGGCTTCCTTCTTGAGAGAAGTAAAGTCGCGTCATAGATTTACAGGGGTTGGCTACGAAGCTATTTCGTCATATAATTAAAATACGTCATAGAAATAATTCGTTAAATTAGAATTGGACGCAGATATCATCCGGGCTGTCAGCCCGGTATGACGGTTGCCTTTACTCCCAGAACGTAGTGTGGTACTCATTTTCGTTTGAGGCTGTGTCTACTCTGGAGCCATTATTATGTCAGCTTAAAAATACTTACGTTATCAGGACTCGAACCCTCGACCTTCCATCTTTTAGCATTTGACTTAACAGGTTACAGCACGGCGTTCCCCTACATATTTCTACTATTTAATTCATAAACAGAGGTTTTGCAATATGGAATACTTCTATGTCTTTATCTACCGGGTGCTGTAAAATTCTCCTTACAAAAATCTAGGATTTGTAGAGGAGACTGAGTTGATGATATTTAAAATGGGAAACTTACTATTTCCGCGCTACAGCCTTTTAAAACAATCATTGCCTGAACGTACGTCACGTCTCAACAAGTAATAGCTTCGCGATTAGTGTAAAACGAAAATTGCCTTATTGCGTATTCCAAAACTTGGTGTTTTTTTTTTTTAAAGTCAATATTTTGCGAATTTGTGAAAACTGCAAAAATTGATTGTGGAGGATGTATCCGGGATTATTAATGCAAGTCATGATTCAGTTTCCATTTTGTTTCTTTGGTTATTAATGAGTTGAACAAGTGATGTACTGTGTCACGCCTCATAATAAATTACTTGTAAACGTGGTCGCGTTAAAAAACATATTTTCGAACGGCTGCAGCACGGAAACAGTAAGTTTCCGAACATGGTTTGCTAATTTAATATTATCGGACCGTCCCCTCTACAAGACCTAGAAGTTTGTATGGGGAATTTTAGGGCGCCCTGTATATTTCTTGTGTCTAGTGAATGAAATTTTTCTTGATAGGTTTTCTATAGCTTGTGTAATCTGTTTCACTGTTCAAACAGGTACCTTTCTTCTTATCTTTCTATTTTTTCACAATTGAAAATATATGTTCATGCTGCTGTTTTCAATTACCCTCTACTTATGAAAATGATTATTTTACAGTCGTGTCATATCATTATAGAAATATGTAGCTCATGTTGAAGATCATGACGATTTAATACAACTTTACCCTTATTACGAAAGAACAATTAATTATATTATAAAAATGGTTGTTATTACGTAATTAGTGAGGTGATTCCACAAGGGATTTATTTCTCATTGACATTTACTTGTTTTGTGGTTGTGACGTCAGTGGGTCGTAAATAATGAACTCAATGGTTTGTAAATAACATTTTACAACATGCACCTCACCGTGGGTACAACATAATAATAATTATTTATTTATTTATATACAGATGTTTAATGTTTACACATTTTTGTGTGCCCAAAATTTTATTTTTTTCTTTTCCACATGTCTCAATCTATCCACTCCATGCCGTCTGACCCTCTTGTTTTCTTTCCAGTTCTTATTTATTGCATACACGAGTTTCGAGGTCTTCCTTTCGTTCTTCTTCCAGGTGGACACCATTTCAAATTTTCCTGGGTAATCTTTCTTCTTACATTGCTTATATCTTATATAATCTACTATTGAATATATAATATTCATTTCTTCTCGTATGACGGTATTCCTTATTTTTTGTAAATTTGAAAATCTTGCTGCTCTCCTCAAGAAATCCATATCCATGGACATACGTTTTTGTTCTAAGTTTGTGTTGAATTTCCAAACTTCAGCTCCATATTTAACAGTACTTATCACTATTCAATGATATATTTGTAACTTGTTATTTTCTGGCTAACAGTGAGCTACTTGGTCTTTATAGGAAGCCAGATATAATAAGGACAGTTGAGTCTCGTAGACTGCGATGGGCAGGACATGTGGCACGAATGGAGAATGAAAGACGCGAATGGAAACTTCTTGTAGGAAACCCAGAGGGAAAACGTCCAGTTGGTAGACCATGAATGACTCGGGAGAATAAAATTAACTATGATTGGAGGAAAGTGGATTATACAGGGAATGATTGGAAAATATTAGCTCAGAATGGGGGTGTATGGAGAGCTTATGTCCGCGCGGTTATGGACCTGCGGGTTCGATAGTGCCAATTAGTTAGTTATTTATATGTCTGTTCCATCAGATTCCATTCATCATTGCTGTTATTACTCTACCTTTAATTATTCTGTTCTTAATATCACTTTCTTGTTTATCCTCTTTATCCAGTTTTAATCCTAGGTACTCAAATTCCTCACATCCTCTAATATACACCTTTTGATCTTCTAATATAAAAATCTTCGATTTCGACTCCATATCCCATATAAAATGTTTTTTTCTAAATTTATTTCAAACCCGAGTTATCGTATTCGTCCAATAATTTTCTTAACACAAGCTCCATATCTTCATATTCTTGAGGAACTATTTTCTGGTCATCCGCAAATAACAGTGTATAATTATATTGTATGTGTTGATCCATCTCCAATTGGTACTCCCATTCCCCAAAACGTTTTGCTCCAGTTAGACATTGAATTACGTTTAAATATCTTAAATAATGTGGATGATATGCTACAAACCTTGACGAAGCCTTTTGTTAGTTTTAAAAGTTGTCATCAGCACGTGGTGTTCCCAAGCGGTCAACCATCCCAGTACTAAGCACACCCAATGTATCTTGACTGCGGTGATCGGACCAGAAAAAAAAGAATAAATCTATTGGGTAGATGGAATGTTTAAGGATTAACACAATATATAGAGACGTTCAGCATGAATTATAAACAAAATGAATCAGGAAGTTATTATATTAACAGAAACAAAGACGAAATGATAAATTAGGACAATATATTATATTCTATAGCGGAGCACCGAAAAACAAACGAGCTACAAAAGGAGTTGCTACAATGATTAAGAAAAAAATTGGAAAAAGGGTTAAGAGTTGGGAACCCATAAACGAAAATATAATTAGAATTAATATAGATTTGTTTGGAAAGAGGTAATAATAATAATAACTATCAATCCATAGTAATTCTACCCGAGGGCAGATCTTTCACTGTAATCATTGCATTTTCATGCTATGCTTTGCAGCTTTACTAGGGAATTGTAGGTGTGGTAGTTTCCCGTTGCTTTCCAGACCGGTGAAGGCTTATTATGATAATGATAAGGATGATGAAGATGGCCGGGTGGTTTTAGGGATCGTTGGGCTCTAAATGTCCTGACATTTGTCTTACAGGTGAGGAAAAACCCCGAAAAAACCTCACCCAGGAGCCTGTCCCGATCGGGAATCGAATATTAACAGTAGTAACAATATTATTAACATTAATATTAATAAAATGATAGAACAATAAACTGATAGAATTAAAACTGTTATTCTCCAAGTTATATTATATCGATGCGAAGCATGGTCCCTTAATTTAAGGGAAGGGGAAGATTAAGAGTATTTGAGAATATTGTTCTTAGGAAACTGTTCGGACCAAAGAGTGGTGAACAGGGAGGTGAATGGAGAAGTCTACTCATTCGTGAGCTACATGACCTTTACAGGAAGCCAGGGATAATAAGAACAGTTAAGGCTCGTAGAATGCGGTGGGCAGGACATGTAGCACGAATGGAAGAGAGCATGACACTTGAGAAAACCTCCGTATGCAGGCAAAGAATGGGATGAGAGAATAATATTAACCATGATTATTTACTTCTGATTTAGCTCGAAACACTCCCACTATCGGTCAAGGTTATGGAATCCCTTGATGAATGTAAGATATTTTTGTTAGGATTGTTATTAATTAAACATTTTCTCTTTCTAACTTAACTTTGGGTATGATATGTGGTTGTTATAGTGTGTTGTTTCTTTAACTGCCTTCATCATGTACCGGAGTCATAACTAGAAACTCACCTAAGCAAGTCGTCATGTATTTTTCCTATTTAATGTTTTGTATTTTTCGTTCACATTTATTTTCAATGCCGCTACAGGCGCAAAAGTAGCAAAGGGTTCCAATTGTGGTTCAATAAATAAATAGAATAAAATAACAGGATGAATTAGTCGTTTGGGGAAGAGATATCAAGCTATAACATCAGCTTAGACTAGGAAAATATTAATTAAAATATTATGAAAAAAAATAGTTGGAAAACTCGTTGAATAATTTGTTAAGGAAAATGACTACAAGCCGGGTGGTCGCGAGTTCGATAACAGATGAGGTCAGGGGTTTTACCACTTGATTAAAAATTGTGGTAGGATCATGTCACTGGGTTCTACTGAACCTCTAAAATCAATCTTGACTACAACGTCCCAATCACACAGTACTGAAAACACGGGAGATAAAATAGGCTCCCAAAAGCTAACGAGGCGGCAGCCGTAATCTCCTACTTTTTCAATAGCTCTGTGAGACCTGTAAGAGGATCCCTATACACCTTTACAAATTATAGTCGTAAATGGTGTATGTTCCCACCAGATAACTTGAGAAATATTTAATAAAAACTTTACATACTCACTTTTTTCAAGAGATGTTCGTGATGTTTTATGAAACTTGTGTTAAACACACGGTAATTACTTTACTTTAAACTAGACCTGAAGACATTATGGTTGATCTAATCTACCGAAATAACTAACTTATGTAGAGTATAATATTGTAGTCTGAGAACAAATGAGTGTCGTGTATTAACTTGCAAAACATAGAGAATTTTTAAAGGAGAAAAATCAATAAGATTGATATTCCAGATAAGTAGATAACCTGGAGTTAATGAACAAAGCAAGCAATAGGCGGAGGACAATTATGAATGCGGAATAATAATTAATACAGGATCGAAACATCCAACGACCTAATGTATCATGTCTTGGCACCCGTCCACAAGTTCCTATGGAGGAGGAATTTTCTCATGGAATATTAGCCATTAAGATATCGGTAACCTTGGGGAAACGCCCAGTCGGTAGACCAAGAATGATTTGAGATACGCACATTATACGGTGGATGATTGGAAGATATTACCTCAGGATAGGGATGTATGGAAAGCTTATGTCCGCGCAACCATACACTTACGAGTTCGATAGAGCCGTGAGTTAGTTAGTTAGGAGATCGGTGTCCACCCTGAATCGCGATGAATTTGTGCAGCTCTAATAAGTAGCGACTATAAGAATTAGAAGAATCCTGACCACATAACAAGCATATACTGTTTACATTATCGTCTGTGGCCTGTAGTGGGATCACTTTACACAATTTTACCTACCTCTATAAAATAACACAAGAGGTCAGCCAATTAATAGATCAATTGTCTTGCAAGCCTCTCGCGGCATGAAGTTTTCTTTATTTTAAAGAACGCAGATATTTACTTTAAAAATAGAATGAAAGGAAATTTTTTCCATAAGAATGAAAAACAGAATATTTGCAATTTTAGAGTTACATTTGTTTTGATTTTCAATGAGTTATCTTTCAAATTCATATGCAGTGTATCACGTGATATATTAATACACATTTGAGGGTACAGAAAAAGTAGTAACTTTATTGTCGAAATAGAGAATTAGATTCTCAATGGAAAGTGCTATATTTTAGGAATCGGAAAAAATAAAAGAAACTGTATAATCATGGGTTTATTTGCCTTCCATATTTGGCACATATTTAAAAAAAGAAGGTACGTTGTATAATAGAGGAGGTTAGAAGTAAAAGTGCAAGTTCTTCAGTGTTGAGAAAACAGTTTTAAAGTTCAAGTTGTATAAGAAAATGATAGGTAATTCAAAATGATAACTGCGGGTGATGTGTATTTCCTCCCAGGTAACTCGATAAGGACAATGCATTTACACTCTCACTTTTCAAGAAAAAAAAATCAACTAATCTCTTTGTTTCTAATCACCTCAGTTAAAATACACTTCTTTAGTGGTGGGAAAGTAACTTTCCTGGATTTTTCCCTGTGTCCTTCATTTAAAGATGTTAACTGTGGTATTGAATATTAACTTCCTTCCCTTCCTTTGTGTGACGGCAGTTGTTTTGCCGTCCAGTGTGCTGTTTCCGGAAATAATTTTTCCCTCGGCAGTAAAATTACTAATGGCTAACTGTAAGTGGCTTTCCTATTGTAACCTCTACCTAAACGGTGTTTTTTAGGAATCTGTTATGAGATATGGAAACGAAGTTGTTCTGACATGCGCTATGATGTTATTTAGCGACATCTGCCACTGAAATTAACCCTTATGGAGGTAGTTCTCCAGTGAATATGTTCTTATGTACTGTACGCCATTGTGGTAGTTGTCCTATCGTGCGTACTATTGAATTATCATGTTCCAAAATGTTTTTTATACATTTTGGTGACTTGATCTTTCACAATAGCATCAAGATAGGGCAATTGTGCTGCTTCATGTAGCTCTGTTATTCTTGTATACATGGGTGCCGAAAATATAATTTTTAGACATCTGTTCTGAATGATTTGAACTTTCTTTTTATGTTGTTTGGCAAGAATACTCATGGCTTCACAGCCGTACAGTAGCATGCTGCGGATTACTGTTACATATAATGAAATTTTAATCCGTCTAGCTAGCGTTTTGTCCCGGAAGAATGGATATGATATATAGCTATAGCTGCATTTGATTTTTGTTTAACATTATTTACTTGATGTTTGATTGTTAATTTTGGGTCGAGATGTAGCCCGAGATACTTAACTGCAGTCTCATTGCGCAGAAGTGGTGCACCTATTGTGAGCTGTATTGGTGGAGGTTTGGATTATTTTGAAAATATAATTAATTTGGATTTGGATATGTTTAGTTTGATATTCCAGAGACAGTACCAATCATAAATGACTGATAATGATCTCTAAAACGTTTGGATTCTATGGTGCAAGGAGCTGAGTTTGGTTTCTAAGTAAACGCATGTATCATCGGCAAATGATGCAGCCTTTCCTGAAGGAGGATTTTGAAGATCGGAGACGTAAAGGTTGTAAAGCATTGGGGATAGAACTGCTCCCTGTGGTACACCCGCTAGTATAAACTTGCAGTCAGATCTATGTCCATTTATCGATACAAAAAACTTCCTGTTTGAAAGCAAAGTAACTATAATTTTTATAAGATTTGGTGTCAAATTGAATTTTATTAGCTTGTATATTAATCCATTGATCTAGGTTGTATCAAAGGCCATCTCAATGTCTAGAAATATTGCTAGTGTGCTCCTCCTGGCATTAAACCCAGTGACGATCTGATCAATAAGTCTCGCCAATTGTAGGGGGATATTGTGTGCATTCCGAAATTCAAATTGATAATCTGGTAATAAATTTCGATTCTGAACTTCAGACTTTAATTGAGCCAAAATTAGTCTTTCTAACAGTTTTCCTAGAACTGGCAAGAGACTTATTGGTCGTAGGTTGTCAGGATTAGAAGGGTCCTTACCAGCTTTTGGGAGCACTATGACTTTTGCCACTTTCCATGCTGTAGGGAAGTAGTTAAGTTTGAAACAAAACTTGAAAATGGTGAGAAGTAGGATCAAGGCTTTACGGAGTAAGTGTTGATTGCTAGGTTTGGGATTTTATAAGCGCCTGGGGCGCAGGTACTTCTTAGGGATTGGGTGTGGAATCTTAGGTATTTAAGGTGAATATCCGGGTACATGGGAACTGTAGACATCTTAGAAGAATTACACATGGAACCTTAAGAAAACAAAATTTCTGATTGTAAGTCAAGATGGATGCAACATGTTCATCGAATGGAAGATCACAGGATACCCAAACAAATGTTAAGCTATCAATCTGGAGGAAGAAGAAGACCAGGACATCCATTGAAAACATCTTTGGATATTGTTTCTCTTGAGGGCGAAACAAGTCAACAAATGGTCTAAATTCGTGAATGTACTATGATGATGATAATGAATATAAAAACTTGATAATGTAGAAATTGAGCCCTCAGAAAGATTCGTTTCATTTGATGTTACCTCATTGTTTTCTAGCATTGCAAAAGAAAAACAACTGACATTTTTCACAATTGGCTAATCATAAACAAGACAGATAATGATAGCAAAGACGAATAATTGAAATTAACTAACTTATGCATTGATATAATGTTTCTAACGTACAACGGCAAATTCTACAGACATAAGTTAAGACTTACAATGGGAACCCGTTATCATTTCTGGCAAACCTAATCAGAGGTAATTTTGAAAGCCAGATCATGATGTTCAAATGTCGTGCTGATATGTGGACGATAGTTAGCCATTTAGACTACATAACATGATCTTTATAGGAAACCAGATATAATAAGAACAGGTAAGTCTCATAGTCTCTGATGTGCAAGACACGTGGCACAAATCTGGAATGAAAGAGGTGCATGGAGGCTTACTGTAGGAAAACTAGAAGGAAAAAAGCCCAGTTGATGAAACAAGAATAAGGTGGGAGAATATCTACACAAATTATGCCATTTTGAAACAATTGAAATCCCAAAGTATTCTGCATTGTGCATGTATAAGAATAAAACAATATTTATCTAATGTATTAAAATTGTAATTATACATTTTAAGATTCTCCCACATAACTTACTTAGATATGTGCTAGATAGTACATATTTTTATTATTTTTGTTTCCTTTGTTTTGAGTGTTAGAAAAGGAACTACATTTTCTTACACTCTTGAAAGTAAAACCATTATCAACCATTGAAAAGGCACTCCATATATCTGGTTCAATATGTGTTTTACTTTTCAGGAGAGAGTTTTGAAAACATTTTACAAGGCTTGGACCGCACCACATACTGTGTCTAAAGAGGGTAAAGCATCCTGTTCATAGCTAGAGAAGAAGCTCAGATAAGTAAGTGAACAAATAATTGTCACTAAACGCCCAGTTGGTAGACCAAGAATGAGGTGGGAGAATAACATTAACTATGATTTGAGGGAAGTAGATTATACAGGGAATGATTGGAAAGCATTAGCTCAGGATAGGGATGTATGCAGAGCTGTCCGTGCGGCCATGAACCTAAGGGTTCGATAGTGCCAGTGAGTAAGTAAGTAATAAGTTTCATAGACTGATTGGTATGACATCTGGCCTGAATTTGTAATGAAATATGGGCGTGGAAACTCTTTGTAAGTAAACCAGAGGGTACAGGTAGGCCATGATTGAGGTGGGAAATATCATTAAGGATTGAAGGAACATTATATTGGGGATGATTGGAAGACATTAACTTAGGATAGAGAAGTGCAGAGAGAGGTTACTTACACATGAATAATAAACCTAACGTTTCAAATACAACCAATGAGTTAGTTTAATTCCTGTTGATAAAAATATGTGTAATATTCTATGCCACTGTGCCACTAGTGAATTTTCTATCGGAGGACAAGTGAGTTTTTCTTTATGATAACACATGTTCCTGCTAGAGCCAATTGTCAACATTTGCTCACATATGAAGAGATTCTCTCCATCACATTAGTGGGCGAGTTAGTGCACTAGATTAGTTTAGTGTTCACTTGTTTGTTAGCGGGTTTTTGTGATAAGATGGCTGCATTGTCGCAACAATGACTAATACACATTCTACATTAAAAATATGGCGGTTTTACGTTACTTTGAGCACTACTTCCAGTTTATTTTAAGGCATTTCTCACATTTTTTGGGAAAAAATCAACATACATATTTCCCTGAGGTAATAATTCACATACTGCAACAATAAATTGTGTCATAAATTAATGAGTCGTTTTTACATCTTACCTCTTAGTTTATGTTTTCTTAAACACAGGAACTGCAGTTTTCAACCACCATTATGACTTCCGGATTTTCGTTCGAATATCCATCTTTAATGTTGCCATCTGGTGTTGATTTGATGAACTTTTAACACATAATGTTGTCATCTGGTGTTGATTTGATGAACTTCAAGATGAGAACGCATTCTTCAGGAATTTCGAATTTCATGGATTTAAATTTGTTCTTCTGAATATATATCTTCACCCAAACTGTGAATTCTGAAGATTTTTCCAGATGTTTTAGAAGTTTAGCCTCTTTTTCAATTTTACGACTCTCGAACAAACTATGTTCTGCAATAGCTGATTTTTCTATTTCACCATTTTTTATATTTCTTTGTGTGAGTGTCCAAATTTCTTTTTGTTTTTCCTAAGTATATTTTATTGCAGTGTCTACAATTAATTTGATAAATTCCAGATTTTTGCTATCTGGGGTGTTCAATTTCTTATTGGTTATTAATAGATTACCAAGGCTAAATTTATTTATCGGTGCCATTGTAATATTGACTTTCTTGATTTTTTTTTTAAATCTGTTATGTATTTCAGGATGATAGTAATTTTCTTAAATTGTTTTCCTTTCTATGAATCAGATTGCAGGGTGGTGTGTTCTTTTAATCTTTTTGTTGTCTGAATTTCTTTAATTTATTTACAATTATTTCCTATCCAACACCATTTAAATTAGCTAGGCCCTATGTTGGAGAGTCATAAAATTGAAAAAGAGGCTAAACTTCTAAAACATCTGGAAAAACCTTTAGAATTGACAGTTTGGGAGAGGATATATATTCAGAAGAACAAATTTAAATGCATAAATTTCGAAATTCCTGAAGAACGAGACCTCATCTCAAAGTTCATCAAATTAACACCAGATGGCAACGTTATAGATGGAGATTCCAATGAAAATCCGGTAGTCATAATTGCGGTTGAAAAGTGCAGTTCCTGTGTTTAAGAAAACATATACTATGAGGTAAAATGTAAAAATGACTCGTTAATTTATGAATTAAGAACTTCATAATGTTATTTCCCATATTTAATTTAGAATAATTTTTGTGTTTTTCCATTTTTTATTTGAATTTATGTAGGTGGCACAGAATGCCCAATATATCTAATGAACATTATATTGTACCTAAAGTACTTTTGTCTCCTGTGCGTTGAAACAATTTTAAAATTTAAGTTATCACTTACTTTCTCAGGCAATTAAATTGACCATCGCAAGTTGAAAGTATCTTGTATTCTCTACTGTGATTGTGAAGGTAAGGTTTCAGGATATGGGCATTAACTTATAAGGATCAACCTTAACACAACCAAGGAAATATTCACCGAAGATATTTGACTCAAAAAATGTACCCATGAAGAATTCATCCACACTCATCCAATAAAATTCAACTGTACTCCTTCCGAGCTAAGTTCCAGTTGTTCTGTGAATAAACTTGTATAAGTTATTACTCCACAGACTCCATCTATTGGGGGAACTGTGGTACTACTTTTACCCGCCATATGATTGAATTGTATATGGAATTGTGTACGATAGAAACATTGTTCTTATGCAACATCATATTTTACGGGCAATAAGACTGAATAGAATGTAAGATGGTACCAATAATGTGGAACTTTCATTTCTTATTTATTTACGACAAAGAATTATATATGAGCTTACCTAATCAGACATTTGCACTTTTCCATGATGTTGATAGATTACAGTTTGGAAAGATGTGCTTATGCACTCAACCAACTCCAACTGTGTCCTAAGATAGTGGTGGAGAGGTTACTCTCATTGCACTTCCTCAGCTGAAGAGGCAAATAGAGAATCAACACAAGATTGATCAGGAACATAGTTCCAAAGAAAATGTTTGCTTTGACCGAAAACATTTCAGACAAACCTTTGCAACATGACCAAAGCATTTGACAAAGCTCGAACTTTGAGCCGTCTTCACCAGTCTTCGTGCATTTGGCATCTATTTGCATGTCGATGTAGCAAAAATGGGATGAATTAAATGCCCAGTTGTGTAATTTCTGTTTTTGAACTATTCGGTTCTCAAGAGCATGACAAACAAGCCATGTAACAAGGAATTTTATCAATTTGTGATAGTTATCACTTCTAAGATTTTGAATTTACACTTTCACGTTGTTATCTTTACACCATTGGTTTGAACAGAAAATAGTGGAGAAGACTACATTAACAGTGAGCTGCAATATCTTTATAGGTAACCAGATTACTTGGGTCTCATCGACTGTGTTGGGCACAACATGTGGCTCGAATGGGGAACCAAAGAGTAGGATGAAGGCTTATTGTAGGAAAGCCAGAGGGAAAATGCACTGTTGGTAGACCACAGATGAGGTGGGAGAATAACATTAACCATGATTTGAGGGAAGTAGATGATACAGGGGATGATTGTAAACATTAGCTGAGGATAATGATGTATGGAGAGGTTATGTGTGCACAGCCATGAACCTATGGGTTCAATTATGCTAGTTAATTAGGTACCATATATTTTAATAAACTGACAAACGGAAAACTGATTAACCAAATCACATCATCATGAAAAAAAGTGTTAATAAATCAGAAGGAAGAGGAGGAGTAGCAGAAGGACATGTTATGAGGAAATATATGGTACCACGAAGAAGAGGGGTATGGAAGAAGGACAATGGGAAGATAGGAATCTCTAGAAAGCAATCAAGAGTGAACTGCTGTAAAGTGGAAAGCTTGTATTAAGTAAGTAAGTAATACATTATAAATAAAATAACTTACCTCACTTACAAAATAATTGAAAAATAAAAAATTAAATACACTGGCTTGGGGCAGATGTAAGCCTGCATCTCACAATGGCCATGTATCATAGTATCAGAAGAATCCAATCGTGGTCCATAACTGCTGCTTCTTCCTCGACTACGGAGGGCATATACAGTGGCTGTGGATCAATGGTAGACTGCAAGAACATGCCATTTTACTTGTGCCGAGACCTGGGGATAAGGGCATTATACCCAAGGGGGGGGGGGCTCTAAATAAAAAATACAAATAATAAAATGGTCCCTGTATGGCTGGATAAAGTTGAAGCTGATTGGATAGTCTTTGTTAATCTGTCATCTTTTTGCTTTGTTTCTGTCTCTTCATTATTAGACATAAAGTGACCGAGTGTACTCAAATGGCACCAAAAAACTGAAAACTAGAACATGCAGCAAGTTACAGACAGCACCCAGAAATACCTCAACTCTAGACCACAACCAACACAAAAAAATAACACTCCTGCACCCGAACTAAGCCCATCCAACTTTCCAGCTCTCCCTACACCCTCAAACCTAAATACGGACCTCAACTTTATCCGGCACTTTTTGCAATTCTCCAGAACCCTCAGTTACTACAGACATCAGTCACACTTTTGACAAACATGACCAATACACAACCAAGACAAACACCTAAACACAATCTTTTAAGACTGGAAATCTTAAGCATCGTTCTCGGTACAAGCATACACAAACACGTATAGGAGAAAATCATTCTCCTAGCTAAAACACAACTGAATACAAGCACTTGGTCATGACTCCGCGAGGTAGTTGACACCAATGCAAACTCTAAAGACATGACCAGTTTTAAGTGTGCTGTTATGCCTGTTATTTAACTTGTGATACCAGGTGTTAGCCAGTTTTATACCTTCATCTTTTCACAGTCTATGAGACTTAACAGTTTTCTATTATATCTGGCTTCCTATACATACCATGTAGCTCACTGTTATGTAGTCATCTCCATTTGCAGCAGTCTGTTTATTTTTCTTAGGTCCAAAAATTTTCCTAAGACCTTTATTCTCAAATACTCCTAATCTTTCCTCCTCCCTTAAAGTAAGAGTCCATGCTTCATATCCATATAATTGGGAAAATGCTGGTTGAAATATATCATATATCTTTGTATACATGAAGTAACTATGTTTGTAGTACTAACATCTTGCATTGTGACATCCAACATGGAACGTAATTTTTTTTTCTAACAAGGGGAGGTGCGAGCCAATTTGACTGAAACTTTGTGAAGCGAAACAGGTAGGCCTACTTTTCATGTTCCCAGAATATTTCACCTCTGTGGGACATAGGAAGCTGTAAAACCTCCTCCAAAGATTTTGGAGTGGAAGTGGATTTTTCAGTGATTTTCAAGTTAGCGATGTAGCAGACTGGTCAAGCTTAATGTCTGTTAATCTTCTGGCTGGGTTAGATCCTCGTTGCCATCTATATATATATATATATATATATATATATATATATATATGTGTTATATTGCAGATTTTCGTGGATATAAGTATGATTAAGAAAGTTTTTCTTGTGATTTGCTGTCACGCGTGGTGTTTTTTTTGTTTAATTCATTCTCCAAGCACAATTATTAATTTTTTTTGGAGTGAACATATTATTCTCAAATTGATCTCTGCATTTAACCATGAAATTGGGAATTAATTAATTTATTTAATACTTTGAATGAAGCAATGCAAAATGAATCAGCGGTAATTATTTAAATGTGTAACAATTCAGACAACAATATTGTAATAATAACTTAAAGTTATGCATGATTTAGTCCATCACAGTTAAATAAGATTGCATAAAACTTAAGAGTTTAGCCAACTTAAGAATTAATATATTCTTGAAGTGTAAGTAGCAACAATTAGTTTATTTATGTTCAATAGCGGACATGAGCTTCATTGCTAAAGGCATTTCATTCTTTACTTTCTTTTACTATTTGATTATTGCTACTGATATTTGTTGTCTATCTATTCTGGTACAGCCCACTCGGGTAAGGGTGCTCTCTTGCACGAGTTATTTAACCAAGCTAATATAGGTGTGCATATTTCCCTACAGATGTCAAAAAGTAATAAGTACTTACATCATTGCCACATAGAGACAACTAGTAGACACCTAACGTATTATTTGAATTTAGCTCTGAGTTCTAATTTAGAGTTCAGGTTGTTTTACAAGTCCGAACATTTTCAGACATGGGATCCATAGCTTAAAATCCATCCTGGAGGATTTATACCCTGTATTTTGCAATCCTATAAAATCCATTGACCCTGGCTCGATTGAACCTGCAAACAGAGGAACTAAACCCCCAAACCACCAGGAGCAATGATATTTGTTTAACTTTAGGTAACATTTAGGTATAATTATTTTTCTATTAAGTATTTTCTTTTCTTTTCTCTTCCGAGCTGAAATCCAGTTGTTATGTAAATAACCCATATGTATGACTGAATTTTGTTTGGTTGATTAACAGTTTTATCTATAATCATGTAAAAAGAATGTAGTTCGCTCTCTAACACTCAAAATAAAGGGAATAAAAATATGTATTATCTAGCACATGTTATATGAGGCGGTCAGAGGACAAGGGGTACAAGTGTCAAAAACTTAGTTTGGAGAAAATTAAGTTTAAAGAGCAATGATAATATAAAATTCCAGGAATATCTGACAAGTCTCATAAATAGCTTTTATGTTCCTTGTATATGAGTCCATTTATCCATAAAATATGAACAGATTCAATATGTACATCAGCCCATACTATCACTTTCAGAGTCACTTGTACCCCTTGTCCTCCAAGCCATATTTTGAAATAGATTATCCAAGAAAAGTAAATTCATACCAACATTTTTTATGACTGGAAATACGTACTTATTCAAAGAGTTACACATTACGACAATATTAATTGAAAAATCAGTCTTGAAGTTCATTGGACTTAAAGCTGCATTCATGGATACGTTCTCTTACCCACCTCTCCAAGTGAATGTTTCCCTTCCTGTCTGTATATTGTTTGCATTCATTCCTTCCTCTTGTTGCTGTATTTTTTATCCAATTTTCTCGTTTACTAATCCTCTTTCTGCCAGCATGCAATATTGGAATATCATCTTCTATAGGCCCTGTAATGACAGGTTCTTCAGTGTCATCTTCATTGGAATCAATCAGGAAACTAACTAACTCACTGGCACTATCGAACCCGTAGGTTCATGGCCGCACGGACGTAAGCTCTCCATACATCCGTAATCTGAGCCAATGTTTTTCAATCATCCCCTGCATAATCTACTTCCCTCAAAACATGGTTAATGTTATTCTTAAGAATTAAATTAATCGTGATTATTTCTTACCTCATACTTCTATATTTCTTTAAATACAGCACTGCAGTATCGGCAACTTCTTGTCACCATCGTCAGCTGTTTTCACGATTGTCAATTTTTACTTTTGTTGATAATTATCCAAACTGCCATCTGATGTTCTTTTAAAGAATTATTTCCTAAACTGCCATCTGGTGTTCATTTTAATTAATCTTTTTCTAAACCTCCATCTGTTGTATTTTTGAAGAACTTTGTAATCAAGCTCGGTTCATCTGGAATTTCGAAGTTCATGGTTCTAGTATGGTTTTTTTGAATATATATATTTTTTTTCCCAAACTGTTAAATCTAAAGGTTTAGATAGATGTTTCAAAAGTTTTGCTTCTTTTTCAATCCTATGATGCTCTAATAAACTATGTGCTGCTAAAGCTGAGTTTTCAATTTCTTCATTCTTTATGTTTCTGAAGTGTTCTTTTTTATGCGTTTCCAAATTCCTTTTTGTTTTTCCTATATACATCCTGTTGCAATCAATTTGATAAATTCCAGATTTTCTGTTGTCTGGGGTGTTAAATTTATTATTGGTTAACGGAAGATTACCCAGACTGAATTTGTTAATTGGAGCCAATGTTATATTAAATTTTCTGAAATTTTTTTGAAACTTATTATGAACTTCAGGATGGTAAGTAAATTTCTTGTATTTTACATCTTTTTTGGAATCTTGTTGTAAGGTGGTGTATTCCTGTAACCTTTTCTGTTGTTTAAATTTCTTTAATTTATTCTTTATTATGTCTTCATCAGAATCATTAATTTAGCAACATGTACAAAATGATTATATTCATTGTCAAAATTTTCTACATTAAGTGGAATATTTATCAATCTGTGTAATAGACTATTGAAAATTGCATGTTTATGTGACGAGTGATTAAAACCTGAAAATTTTATGTAGTTGTCAGTATGTGTGTCTTTTCTATAAATGTTAAATTCAATTCTTTGCTGCTGTTCATTTATTATTAAGTATAAGTCTAAAAATGGGATCTTGTTATCTTGTTCAATTTCAATAGTGCATTTCACTGACTCATCCTGAAGATTAAGCAATTTCAATGCATCTTGAATGTATATTTTATCAATTACAGCAATAATATCATCTACATATCTATGCCAACACTTGAAAATCAAAGGATAAGCATTGGTGATATGAGATTCAAGATAGTCCATAAATAAATTGGCTAAAAATGGAGAAAGTGGATTTCCCATTGCCAATCCAGAAATTTGTTTATAAAATTTTTTATTAAATGTGAAAAAGTTATTCTCGATAGAAATTTTAGTTAGTCTTAAATACTCTTCTATGATTTATGTCTTTAATTTTTGTGAATGTAACCATTTTTTTAAAATATTTTTGATAAATTTTCCACTTAAGGTAGAAAATTTTGACAATGAATATAATCATATTGTACATGTTGCTAAAATAAATGGTTTTGGTGAAGACATAATAAAGAATAAATTAAAAAGAAATTTAAACAACAGAAAAGGTTACAGGAATACACCACCTTACAACAAGATTCCAAGAAAGATGTAAATTACAAGAAATTTACTTACCATCCTGAAGTTCATAATAAGTTTCAAAAAAATTTCAGAAAATTTAATATAACATTGGCTCCAATTAACAAATTCAGTCTGGGTAATCTTCTGTTAACTAATAATAAATTTAACACCCCAGACAACAAAAAATCTGGAATTTATCAAATTGATTGCAACAGGATGTATATAGGAAAAACAAAAAGGAATTTGGAAACGCGTTAAAAAAGAAACACTTCAGAAAACATAAAGAATGAAGAAATTGAAAACTCAGCTTGACAGCAGCACATAGTTTATTAGAGCATCATAGGATTGAAAAAGGAAGCAAAACTTTTGAAACATCTATCTAAACCTTTAGATTTAACAGTTGGGAAAAAAAATATATTATACAAAAAACCATACTAGAACCATGAACTATCGAAATTCCAGATGAACCGAGCTTGATTACAAAGTTCTTCAAAAATACACCAGATGGAGGTTTAGAAAATGATTCATTAAAATGAACACCAGATGGCAGTGTAGGAAATAATTCTTTAAAAGAAACATCATGATGGCAGTTTGGATAATCATATCAACCAAACTAAAAAATTGACAATCGTGAAAACAGCTGACGATAGGTGACAAGAATTTGCCTATACTGCAGTGCTGTATTTAAAGAAATATAGAAGTATGAGGTAAGAAATAATCATGATTAATTTAATTCTTATGAATTGAACCTCATAATGTTTAAAAATTCCCAAATTTAATATATAAATTTAATGTTATTCTCCCACCTTGGTCTACTAACTGGGCATTTCCCTCTGGTTTTCCCACAAGAAAGCTTCTATGCACATCTTTCATTCACCATTTGTGCCACATGTCCTGCCCAATTGGAATGAGATGCACAAGAAAATAAAACATGAGTTCAGTTCTGGAAATGGTTGCTATTATGCATTAGAGAGACACTTGATCTGTCCCGATTCCTTAAAAAAAATCTCATTCCAATTTGTAATTATTATTCCTAAGTACTTGAATTCAGCCACTTCAAAATTTCTCTCATTTGTCATTAACTGTCCATTATCACTATATAATTCTATTTCTATTGTAAACATAAAACTAATTCACTGGCAATATCAAAACCGTGGGTGGGTTCATGGCCATGCAGACATAAGCGCTTCAGACATCCCTTATCATGAGCTAATGTTTTCCAGTCATTCCCTGTGTCTAATCTACTTCCCTCCACAATTCATAGTTAATGTTATTCTCCCACCCATTCGTGGTCTACCAACTGGGCGGTTCGGAAGGAACATGTCCCTATTGTTGAGCCTTTGGCAAGTGTTCCCTGAAGTAGCTCCCCGCCCGGAGAACCGAAGGGGGGACTATTTGGACATCCGGAAAAACTTTTTACACTAGTTGAGCCCGTGTTCATATTTCTTTGACGGTTGTATTTTTACGGTGAATGAAATTGAAAAGATAGGCTCTTCGACCAAGGTACTTTTTTTCAATCTGGCTTATCACCTTCTAACCAGTCCTGCATGGGTAACCCTAACGGCAAGCAATGCTACAATTAAGCACCCACAGCCACTCCACCATGAACAGGGGTACAGATACCATGGGGAGGGAATCAATCAAGACGGGAAGGAAAATAAAAACACAAAGATATTTTAAATTCATACCCTTATTATAAAACATTATTAAATTGCAAACCCTGTATATATAAATCATTACTATATCTTTAGATTGTTAAATAATTTCAAAGTATCTCAAAAGGTATAGGAAAAACCGATTCTATTTATAATATAGACCTACAATTGTGAAAAGTATAGATATTTTAAAGTAGTTAAAATAGTTTACTTACCATGAAGGTTAAGGTCATCAGATTCGGATTCACACATAATAATATTTGAATTAAAACAATAAAGCTCGAAGAATCACCAGCACTGTATTAAATAATAATAATCTTTGATTGAAAATTTGTTGGAAACATTAAAAAATACAATGCTCTAAGTGTGAGGTCCAACCCAGACGTACCCCTTGTCCTGCAGCCAGAAGAGCTGTTTTCTCCGAGTGGTTTGCGAAGACTCCACTGTATGTCAGAATCTGTTAAACTCATGTGCACCAAATTGTTTGTCCATAGTAAGCTAACCATTTCTGCATTTAACTCGTTTTTTGGTTATAAAATGTCACTTATACCCCGTGCCCTCTGACCTCGTCAAATATAAGTTATAAGGGAGAATATTAAAATATGGATTATAATTTTAATAGAAATAAATACACATTTGTTTTATAGTTGTGCGTGCAAAATGCACAATATGTTGGAATTTCAGTTGTTTCAAAAATGGCGAAAATTTCTATACAATTTCTTAAACAATTGGAAAGCAACGCATTGGAAAAAGTGGAGAGAAATGAATGAATATGAGTATTTGTAAACAATTTTCTGAAAAATATCGACACATTAACCATTATTAATATGGTTTGAACGGTGGTAACAACGAGGTTACAGGTGAGTCAGCATGCAACATAAATTCTGCTCATTATGAAATTGTACCAGTTAAATAAAGGTATGTATTGATTTCATAAAATTTTCCAGGGTGATTTTTTTTTGGGTGGTTTTTCCTCACCTGTAAATTAACGTACACCTATGTGCGATGCGAACACGCGAGGCGCGCGCGGCTAATGCTTATGATCGTCGAAATTATTAATTTCAACGAAATTCCTGTGATCCATAGGAAACCCACAAACCTTCAGTAGACATTTTGCCGAGACATAGAACCTACACTTGGTCATTCCCATGTATCCTTATTCAATTATTTTATTTTATCAGAACAATTTATTTTGTTCTGAATGGGATGCTGAGGAATTTTTACCTGTATACCATATTACATTGTCAAATAATTTCAAAACTACAATCACTTCAGAAATGTTTTTAACCAATTATTGAAAAATATGATGGAATATTAAATTTTTACTAAAATATGAACATTTCGCCAAAATATTATGAATAAAAAAAATGTTGGTCTTATTTGATTCTATAGATTATAAAATGTAAAGATATTCTACAGAGGAACAACAATTTTTATAGAATGCAAAAATATTATTATAATATATTAATTTTAATATCAACATAAGTACAATTAACAAATGTAATACATTACAAAATTAAGTATAGTACTAGTATTATTTTATTCTTTAGCATATTTCTCACTTGAGTGAATTTTTTTAAGTAGATTGCTGTCGTTGTTTTAAAAGGTCATGAATTTTTTGACAAGAATTTGTAAAATTATATTTCACACATGAAATAACTTTCAAAGTATCAACACTCAATTGCGATTTTTTTTATGTCCACACTTTATTAACCAAACAATGGTGGTCGAATCAACAATGTAAACTTTGATAAGCAGTTCTCAACAATGATTTGTTATTATTAAAGTTTAACATTATAAAATTAACAAAAATAATATAAAACTCATATCCTGGCGAAAAGCTACATGGCGCCGAAAACCGTAAATTCCCTTTCCATTCTCCCACCGTTCCCTACCTTGTCGTGCATTCTTTCCTAAAATCGGGACTTTTTAAAAATGCCGCGGGACGTGGGACAAATTGTTAAAAAATCGGGACTGCCCCGCCATAATCGGGACGTCTGGTCACCTTACACAATACACTTTTACTGGTATGTGTTTATAATATTGTATTGTTTTGTGATCTTCATACATAACATTATGAATGAATGTGTTTAGCCACACGAAAAAAAAACACGTAACATTGAAAAAAAAAACAGGCATGCTGTAACAATATTGTGAAATAATTTTTTTATTATTATTCCTTAGAGTAAAAAATATCGATAGACATCAACATGCTCACTGACCTGACGATCTTTACTATTTATTGTAGCGCCAAACGACAATACTAAGTTATGTGTCAACAATATAACAATATTTTACTTTTCATTCGCCGGTAGGAAGAAAGTAAAGTAATTATCTTCTTCCTGCATGTATCCGGAGATATATCCATTTTATCTCCTATTTTTCCTCCAGGCATCTCCTTTCAATGATTTTTTTAATGATCCTTATGTTGAGGATCCACAATAATTGTTTATTTCTATTAAGATCAATAAGTTTTAACATGTTTCCCTCTGACACCACTCCATATTCAAATAATAATAAGGTGCACGCCGAAAACAACGAACCTCTCAAGTACCCGTCCAAATCTAAATAGCGACCATCAAAGTGTTCGTGGAAAAAAACCGACAATGAGTGGGTCGTGGTGTGCTGCATGTGCGGCGGCGCGCGCCGCACCTTAAAACCCCGTACAAATCTGACGAACATGGTACGCGCGCGCGCAAGTGTTGCACGTACCTTAAGACAAATGTCAGGAAGCTTCAAGGCCCGTACATCATCTGGCCATCATTATTATAATTAACATATTCATTAGTTTAGTATTAAGGCCTCTCCTGGTGCATCATCATCATCTATCATTGTGGCAGCTTAACTCTAGGTGTTCCAACTACACAAGTAGTTTACAATAACACCAGCCAGGAGAGTGTTTAAATAACAACGTGGTGGTATTAAATAAAATATGCACCTTCTTTTTAACTTACCTTTATCCAATATTTTCTAGATAGTTTTCTCTTATTTTATTTGCATGCTTAATTTTAACTCTTATTTTAGCTCTCACACTAAGTAATGGTCAGCTCCCTTGATACTTGTAACATCATTAATTGAAGAGGAATGTCTCCTGTCTACCAGAATGAGGGTCTATCTGATTTTGTACTAAATTATGTGGAGAAACACCATGTCACTTTAGTATTGTTTTATGTGGACTGTAATATGTCTTCTGATAGCAAATCAGCCATCGTTCAAGCATTATTATTAGTTATATCATAAAGTCCATAGCTATCAAATGCTGGTGCTAGGAAATGTTCTTTTCCCACCTTAGCATTAAATCCCTAGAAACACTTTCATATCACAGTTTGATATGCTATCTTATATATTTTTTAAATTGTTATAAAAGTGTTCTTTAATATTATTATCCTTTCATCTGTTGAGCCTGTACATATTATCATTTATGACTTTAAAATCATCATATTATTAATTAGTCTATTTGTAATATAAAATGCAGTACCAAATTTATGTCTTCCAACCTTATTTCTGCAATACATTTTAGAACTATTAGTTTTTCTATAAAATTCCTTTACTAGGCCATCTCATCTCCTGTATAGCCCAACATCAATTTGATAGGAATCCAGTTTGTTCTATCATTTCCTTCATTGTTTCTACAGTGAAGGAAATGGGTATAAAGGCACTTGTTAAAAGTGTTAACACAAGTTTATTACTGTTTCTTTGGCATTTTTCTGTATTAACTTAGGAGGTGGCTGAGTATAAAACACACACAATAATGTCAAAATTAATTATCCATTTCCGTCCAAAAAAGTACATGAAAACTAAAACCACTCTCACATATGGGTGGAAATTAGTATAAAGGCATTTTGTGTATTTCACACGATTAAACCATAAAGACTGAGCGCAAAGTTTATAACAAAGTTCTAAAATTTAGTTGAACCTCCATTGTTGTTAATTACTTGGAAGATTCTCTTTGGCATTGACTTGATGAGGGTGTTTATTTTCTTCCACTGAGATTGAAGCCCACTCTTCCTGAATAACATTTTTTCTGCTCAGTCACTGTCCCAAACTGCCGACCATTGCGATACACACACCCTTGCCAGGATCCCCCATAGTTCTCAATCGGATTTAAATCAGAACTTTCTGACTGGCCACGTCAAAAGTGGTATTTCTTTCTTCCTGAACCACTCTTTGATTTGGCAGACACGTGAATGGAAGCATTATCTGGCTGAAAAATTAGATCTTGCCAAATTCCTCATACATTCGTATCAATTAGGACTCCAGAAGCTCCTCAGTGTAGGACTAGAATTCATCTTGATGCTATCCATGCTATTTTTTATCTTCCTTTAAAGCATAATGCTGCCCACAATCATAACGCCTCCACCACCGAAGTTTCTACTCATTCTAACTTGCTCTTCAGTACGGAGGTCGTTCCAGTAATACTGAAGGCCATCAGCCCGTCCAGATTAAACTTCTTCTCATCACTGAAGATTAGGCTACTTTATTCCATTCTGAGATCCAGGACATGTGTTCTTCAGCAAAAGTAATTCTAACTTTCTTATGTGCATCGTTCAGAGGTTTTTTTTTTTTTTTAATTTTAGGTTCTTGTCTTCTGACAGAATTTGTCTTAATCGTCTGGCTGTTACAGGCAACTTCAAATCAGCCTGGATTTGAGAAGAAAACATACCCTTACCTTTTGCTTTACGTAAAATGAGGACGTTTAGTGCGCTCAGACAATTTTCTTGTCCGTCCATATTTCCCGTTTTTTCCATATTGTGAGCCCAGTTTGACAAAATTATCAATGATACATCTTGAAGCCCCAATTTCGTAGGTATTTGTCTATTTGAAAGGCCCATCTCCTTGAAGACACTAACTCTTGATTTCTCTTCATTTCATAGAGGCTTTCCACGTGGCATTGTACGTACTGCTGACTTGTAACTGATGAACGATGCTCACAGACACGTCGTCTCCATGTAACTGCAGTGTTTTGTTTACATTTATGTATCTGTAAGAGCCAGAAGTTGACCTGCCTTATACCGATTTCCACCCCTAGGACAGCGTTGTCTTAGATTTTACGTATTATTTACATATATAATAAATACAAAATGAGGAGATCTGTATGAAATTATGTCCAAGATAATTATATGTAATCTATGACACACATACGGTATTTGCATAAATATTTCAGGTTGTTTTACTAATAAAGTTAATGGCTTTATACCGATTTCCTCCACTGTAGGTTTATATAGTGAACATAATTCGATGGTGTTTGGGTAAAGGGAGTTATGTCATTTTTTGTTAAAATGGAGTTAAGTGTACTAGGTGTGTCTTCAGAATGTGTTCTATAAGTGAGTATAAAGAGTTAAGTCAAAGCTCTATTCAAGTGGGCAGTATCAAGAAGTATAACTCGAGTTGTAATTTAAAATTGTAATGTTGGTTTGGGTAAAGGGATTTAACTCAATTATACCCATTTACAATCAATATTTTTATTGAGTAAAGGGAAATAAGTGACATATCTCCTTTTGCACATTGCAATGAAACTGACTTAAATCCTATTAACAGGAAACGTAATAATATTCTTAAAGTTATTTTTATTATTTTTGTTTACATAAGTTTTCAAAATAGATTTCTCTTGTGAAAATGTTCAAATGTCATTTAGGTGCCTTTACATTTCAGTGTTTTATACTGCTTTATTATTATTATTATTATTATTATTATATTATTATTATTATTATTATTATTATTATTATTATTATTATTATTATTACTATTACTGCTATTACTACTACTACTACCACCACCACTACTACTATTACTACTTTGATATATTTTAATATATTTTTTCTGAGTATAAAGTGGAAAAAGCAGTACGGGTCCTTTACAAGTATACAAAGTTTGAAGTCGATCCAATGATTTTAAGTGGGTGAAAATCGCGTTGAAAAATTCCACTACATAGATAGATAGATAGATACAGGTCAAGCTAATATAAAGCGTGTAAAATCATTGCATCGAGTAGAAATTTTGTATGCTTATAAAGGATCCGTGACAATACAATAATTTCATATTTTTTCTTAAAATCCTGACCAGAATCATTAGAAAATAAAAGTGTCTTTGTATCTATGTAACGGAATCTTTGAACACGATTTTCACCCACTTAGAAACATTGGATCGACTTGAAACTTTGTATACTTGTAAAGGACCCGTGACAATACAATATTTTCATATGTGTTTCTAAAATCCTGGCCAGAATCGTCGAAAATCAAAAAAGGGTCTTTGTATCTATGTAACAGAATCTTTGAACACGACTTTCACCCACTTAGAAACATTGGATCGACTTGAAACTTTGTACACTTGTAAAGAACCCGTGACAATACAATATTTTCATAGTTTTTTCTAAAATCCAGGTCAGAATCGTCAGAAAATAAAAAAAATATCTTTGTATCTATGTAACGGATTTTTTGAACACGATTTTCACCCACTTAGAAACATTAGATCGACTTGAAACTTTGTTTACTCATAAAGGACCAGTGACAAACAATAATTTCATATTTTGTTTCTAAAATCCTGGCCAGAATCATCAGAAGAAAAAAAATGAAAACTGGTATAATAGGTTGCGGACTCGTCGACGTTTAGTCAATCATTGTAAGAGCTAGTTGGTAGAGCAGTGAACTGTAGTGGTATATAATTTCAGTAATCCATAGGTCGCTGGTTCAAATCCTGCTGGAAAGATTTCTTTTAGAAGAGTGTTACTTTTAGCTCATACTACAATAGTATCGAATTTAAAGATATTTACATTTTTATCTTATTCTGTAAAATATTAAAACTAAAATAATAAAAATAAATAATTTTAAAAAAACTAAAACAACACGCTTTATTAGAAAACGGAACTAAAAAATGAAAAATAATTTTAATTTCCAACACGCTTGGGATAAAATTAAAGTGGTCAACAAAAAAAATCATCTCCAACACTTATAGAATAAAGTAGAGTTACCAACAAAAAGAAAATAATTTTACCATCAAATGCGTGAGGTGCTTTTTATGATTTTTGCATTTTCTTCTTAGAGACTTTACTTCTACCAGTATCTGTTTATTATAAAATATATTAATTGATATAGAGCACACCACGCTTTTGATGGTAAAATGACTTTCTATTTGTTAATAACTCTAGTTTTATTCTATATCTGTCAGATATGATTTTTTTGTTGACCGCTTTAATTTTATCCCAAGCGTGTTGGAAATTAAAATTATTTTTCATTTTTTAGTTCCGTTTTCTAATAAAGCGTGTTGCTTTAGTTTTTTAAAACTATTATTTATTTAGCATTATTTACGTTTTCCAGATTAAAGACAGCTGATGGCATAGAATTGTTTGATATACAACAAATTTTAAGGAAAGAAACGCAGATTATTAAAATAAAAATAAATATCTAAACTCTTTGTTTTGTATTTAAGTGACAACCCCTCTTAATTGGTTTATATAAAGTAAAGCTTTATTAATAGTCAGTGGCGTAACATTTCTTGGCCTGACCTTACACAAAAAGTTTCTCGGGCCCCAATTTATTGGTATAAGAATGTTGCTCTTTTTAATAAAAAAATACTCTCTCTTTTATAGACAGATAACATAAAGGAACCTCTACACTCATAATGTAAATTTAGCCATGTTAATACAATTTAGAGTTATTCTTATGATACTTTAGTGGCGTATCTCTATCTAACTAAACATTTCGTTAAAAGTTATTTTTTCGGCCCATACATTTAAAATTGCTTACACAATACCAACATAGGGCAGAGCAGGGTCTGAGGAGTTGTACGTTACGCAACTCTTAATATATGACTATATTCAATTTTTTTTGTAAATACCCCAAGTTGACTTTCGACATTCCTGATGTTCTCTCCTGGCATGGAGTACTTGTAATGCACTTCTGAGGTTGGGGCGCCTAGAAGAGGGGTTACGTTGCTCCGATGATATCATGGGTGATGATGATAGTGGTGCACCAGGAGAGTCCCTAATCCTAAGCTTAATCTAGGATGAATGTGCATGATGAGGATTACGATGGCCATATGATGTTCGGGGACCGTTTGGGCCTTAAAAGTTTTCCTGACATTCGTCTTACAAGCGAGGAAGAACCCCGATAAAAACCTCACCCAGAAAAACTCCCGACCGGGGATCGAACCCGGACGCGCTGCGTGACAAGGCAGCACGATACCTCGAGACCACAGTGGTGGACTCCATTATTAATATTCCGTTCATTATTTGGGAATTTCGAAATGACCGAAAACACTCGATCCCAAACCAAATAATTTCATACTTTAAAAAATGTACAGAAAAGACATCAGCAGTGAATCATGGGAAACACCTATACAAAGATATAACATACCATCGTTACGCTGTGATGATGAAATCATAATAGTGATACTTTTTTCAGTTTCTTTCAATGGAGTTGGACTTAACGATAATCTGAATATGAACATTGGAGAGTCAACTAGCGATGAAAACCAAAATACTTCTGTATTGGAATCGACTAGCAGTAACAGTATTTTCGCTAACGATATAAGGATTCGTGTAAATAAAAATACCAATGAATATACAAAGTGTCAATTATTCGAACGACCTTGGGAACCACCAAAGTCATATTCCCACGTCCACTTTACAAAAAAAGGTGAGAAGGAGTTGAAATGCAATTTGGGTCATCAGCACTTGGAACAAACGAAACAGGGGTTGTTTTGTAAGTTCTGTGTGCTGTTTGATGATGAAAAGTGTGGACGTATAAAGGAATGAGAGCGCAAAACTTGTCTCCCAAACGTTGACATCATTCGCCAAGCTTTTAGGGAAAAATGGACACTTACAATCACTTCTTACCACAAAGTATCTGTTCAAGCGAACGTCCTGCAGAACTACCATAACCCACAAAAGGATGTTGAAAATCAGGTAAATACTCAACGACTGCAACAAATAAAAGAAAACAAAGAGAGACTTCCACCGTGATATGATGGCTGAATTGACGAAAATGCTGGGCCCCATGATGTGAGAATTGTTAAGATTTGAGCGTCTGCAGGGGACGAAAATCTTAAGCGGTGACGTTTGTCAACAGCCTCTTCAAGAACCGCATACGTTGGCAATACAACTCAAAACCAATTAATAATATGCTGTGATGAAGAAATTACAGATACAATACTTCATTAATTAGAAATGCTATGTATTATTCTGTTATATTTGACGAAACAACAGACTTTTTAATACAGAACAGTTTTCTTTTAACTTGAGATATTTTTATAAAATGGGATTCGTGAAGATTTCGTCAAATTTATTGAGGCTTATGAGAGGATTACAAATGTCAATCCAGATCAAGACCCAAGTAGTGAACGACGCCTAACTG